>CAKNYM010047760.1:47687-151631 GCA_932195095.1 Andricus curvator
TATATATATATATATATATATATATATATATATATATATATATTTCTCCATTACCAAGATGTTGAATGGTATTTTTGGCTATGAGTTGAACATCCTGATCGTCACGCGATGATGTAGTTTCTAGTCTTCCTTGGTGTAGGTGGACGCAGGAACACATGTCTAGTCCAAAGCTCGTGACAATCGGTTTAGAGTACCTATTTACCGCCGCCACATGGATGTCAGGGTACTCTTTTGTAGAGGCAAAGAGTTTAAGGTCGTCCATCTATAAAAGGTGGTTGACCTTATATTCTCTTCTGTTCGGCGGGCCACATAGGTATCCAGAGCTTTTGCCTCGGAGCACAATAGATAGACCCATATAACAATGCATGCGGACGCACATGGGCGCATGGCGTGCAAGCACGATGTGTCGGAAACAATGCAAGCACAGTGACAGCACGTTCTGAGGGTAATAAGTAATCCCGCATAGTGCCCGCACACGGTCTGCATGATATGCAGCACAGCGTGCGTGTATCATGCTCGTCAGGTACTTAGGGGAAAATGTCGGCATATAGCATGCGGTGAAGAGTGCGGCACAAAAAGCGCATCATTACTAAAAACATAATATAGCAGTTGTGTAAAAATAAAACTCTGATGAAATTCGCTTTATCCTCTAAATTTTGGTAATTTTTCAAGTTTATTTTACAGACAAAAAGTCGAAATAAAAGTGAATAATTATTTTTGTTCAAATTAAATAAACATTTTTTCTTGGGTTTCGGTTCGGAAAATTAGCTTGGAGTATAAACAAATTTTGAGGCAAAGAACAAAGACGGCAAGAGTTGTAATTGTTTAAAAATAATTTTTTGAACTCTAAAATTTTAGCTCCGTGAAAACGCACCATAAGTATTTTATAGTCGAATGATAAAAATAAAGAAAAATATA
This sequence comes from Andricus curvator, assembly GCA_932195095.1. Taxonomy (NCBI): domain Eukaryota; kingdom Metazoa; phylum Arthropoda; class Insecta; order Hymenoptera; family Cynipidae; genus Andricus; species Andricus curvator. The sequence goes on from CAKNYM010047760.1 coordinate 48,606, forward strand.
CAACTAGAAGGAAAACTAAAACATAAAAATCAGTTGTGGAAAACCAACTTGCAACACAGGAGTCTCTTCTTAAAAACGTCATACAATGTTTCCTGTTACTTATGTTATTTTTAACATCTTGTTTTCAATAATTATAACTCAAAACACGTGCATGCTAGCACGACGCTGGCACGCACGTGCCGACACGCGTGGGGCGCATATGCGACGCATATGAGGACACATATGTCTGCACTCTTGCCCTCACAACGTGCCGATCGGTCGACACGCGTGCAAACACCATGCGGGCAAGGTGTGAGCAAATTGTTATCTGGGGAGGCAAGAGGGTGATTCAGAAAAGTATCGGACTTAGAGGGTCTCCTTGGAAGACCCCCCTCTTATATGTGATATAGCTTGTAGTCACTTGTCTTTTGTCAGATGTTATGACAAATCTTGTCCGCCACAAGAGCATAAGCTCTTTTATGCATCTCATTATTTTTGGATGCACCTCCAGGCACTCAAGGAGCTTAATAAGTAGCTCATGGTTCGTGTTATCGAATGCCTTACGGTAGTCAATCCAAGCCATGGAAAGATTGCGCCGATATCTGATCGAGTCCTGGGTAATACACCTGTCTATCAACAGGTTATCCCTGCAACCTTTCAGACCTCTCTAGATGTTGGTGCGTAGAAGTCAACTTCTTCCACCAAAAGTTGTTGATTTTATCTGGCGCTGAAAAGTTCTTAATTCTTCAGATAACTTTCTTCACTTCTTCAGCAGTAATTAGTGGACATTCTTCCTCTAGACCTTGTAACCTTTGCCTCTGGCGGATTTTTAACGGCACATGACGTTTTATTGAACAGACGGGAAGGATGAGTAGAAAAGGTGGAAATTTTCTGAATCCACTTTACTCGCCGTTCAAGGCGCTCTTTCGCTGTTGAAAGAGATCTTATTTTTTGCGTCCAGTGTTGGTTGATGGTCAACAGTTTACACTTGTTAAGCGTGTGATTTGCTTTCCTCAAGTTTCGAGCAAGTGCTCTAACTTTTGGAGTGAATTTTTTATTTGGTGTTATGCAGCTAGTCACGCACTGAACGTTCGTTTTAATTTTCAACTGAAGCTGTGCAATACGCTCACGACTCTTACTTAGGCATCCTGAAGTATCGTTACTTCTATTATCGCTAAGCAGGGAGACCGCCTTCTCGTAAACTACACAGTTCAGATTCCAGAGATTAACATTTCCGGGGAGCGAAATCGGTGAGAGCAGTATTAGCTTCAGCTAATTTGTCCATCCTGAGAAAGACTTTTTGGTGGATTCTTGTTCTCCTACTTCTCATGTTGGCATTATCGGCATTATCGGCTTCTTTGCCAAAAGGTAAGGACGTCCCTCCTGCGACCCCCAACGCGTCCTGTCAAAGGCCTGGATTGACTACTGGAAAGCTTTCGATTCAACCTCAGAATTTTAACATCAGAAGTGAGGAAAGTACATCACTCCAGCTAGATGCTTCACTTTCTAAAGCCGAAGTAAAGAAAGCAGAGATTGAAGTGAAAACAGTCCTTGTCGAAGGAGTAAACTTTTGCTTTCCTCAGATCATCAGGGCTTAATTCAGGTACAGAGGGTTTTATTTTCGCATGCCAGGACGGTGACATTTCCACCTTAGCATACCGAGACCGCATTTTATGTCAAGAAGTCCCAGCGATAGGTGCAGAGCGTGTCATGCAGACGCTGAGTACCTAGAACACATACTATCGGGATATCCCACCCACGCAGGAACGACGTATATCTACAGACATAATGCGGCCCTAAGAGTGCTTTATTACCATCTTTGTCGCTCTTACGGTGTTGTCCGCTAGGCTGCCCTACCGAACGCTCCAACAGAGATAGAGTCAATTGTCCAAAACGAGAAGTATCAAATTTTCTGCAACTACGATTTTCGGACATCAGTCTCCGTTGCTCACTCGAGGCCTGACATCGTTCTCCAAGACTTCGAGAAACGAACTATATACGTGATCGAATTCTCGGCTTCGTATGAATACAACATCACTGCCAAGGAGAAAGAAAAGGAGGAGAGGTATCAAGACCTTAGAAGGGAGCTGCAACAACTTATCCAAAATATTTGGTACAGGTAATTGCCCTTGTGATAGGTGCTCTCGGAGGTGCTAAACTGTCACTGGTCCGTAACCTGAAAGCCATACCCGCGTGCCAAAAATATGCCAAGGCACTTACTTGCGAGACGGATACAGAAAGCTGTTTTCCTTCGGTCACTTCGTGTCCTCAAGTCACACGAGGGTTTCGCCGGCCTGTCGTCTTAATTTCATCGTGCCACCCATCTCACGGTCATGAGACGTGGCCATAAGTGTGATTTACCGCGGCTATACTGGGAGCCGGTGTCATTTTTATATGGCAGTTGCTCTCAGTGGGACCCTGCGGTGGTTGTTTAACCCGTTTTTTTATATTATATATATATTTACAACATATCCTTGACGGCTAGCTCGTTGATTAGATCTTACGAATTCGATTGCTCTTTTAGCTGTATTCACGCTGGCGAATTTAGGCGAATTAGAGTTCGCATTCAAACTGGGCGAATTAAACTGAATTGGCTGACACTGAAATTAATTTTTGCTGATGCATAAATACGAATTGGCTCCCCTAAAAAAAAATCGGCTCGTCTTCGGCTCGCCTCTGACTTGTAGCAAAATATACCACTATAAATAATATTAGTATTTTTCATTTTATAAAAAACATACCATCCCTCACGAGTTGGAGAAATCTCAGAATTAAAGGATTAACTTTCTCGCTGTTCAAGGTCAAGTTGATAAGGTAAGAATTGAAAAGAATGATGAATTTCCGATTTCAACGTATAAATGAACATTTTTCTATCCTATTTAATACTGGATTCTTCCACCGAGCTCCAATCCGGAAGGGACCCAGTCAGAATGGTGACGTCGATCAGACGTCGAACCGACGTCGTAACCGTCGTATGATGGTCGAGGCGAAATTATCGCCAAAAAATTAGTCGGTTTTCGACTACGTTTATTATGCTCCGCAGATACTTTGTAAATGATCATTTACTGCAATGTAAGTGATTTCATCATAATTTGTTGTAATTTACAGGGTTTAAAAATCAACGTCCAAGTGACGTCGATTCGACGTCATTTTGACCTCTTTCAGACAAATTTTATACTCTATACTCTGATGCCTGCATACGATGTTATAAAACCTGCGCTAATATCTGAACTATTTTATGACGAAACCTAACCTTTTTTTGACATTTTCACTCATATAAATCCAGCCTAACGTCGATGTGACATTTTACTATCGTGGCTCAATGCAATTCATATTTATTCAAAAATTATTTATTGTTGAATCAAATAAAAATTATTTACTTTTAATAACCAAAATATAATTAATCAATTATTCCACATTTTAAAGGTCCGCACAAACCTAAGCCAAACTCCTATTGGTCGTTCAAAAAACGCAAGCGCAGTTTACTATTTGAGGCCTTGAATTTAAAGTTTTTTCGGAAAATTAAATTTTAGACTAATTCTTGGAGGGTTTGAATCTTAAATTTCATAATTGTAGTTTCAGATTCAAATATTTGAAATGTCAGGCAATCCCCGCTATGAAATATTTCAAAATTTCATATTTATAAAGCCTTGATAGTTTTGAATTTAATCATTTCAAATTTAAGTATAAAGCAATTCCGAATTGAAAGGCTTAAATTTGTACAATTTAAAAATTTGGAATCCTATTACAGCAATCTTAATTGTTTTGTATTTTGTTTTCAATTTTTAATTTTTATACCATAATATCTTAAAGTTGCTTCATTTTTAGTTGAAGATTTAAACCAATAAAGCATTTCGAAATAAAAAATATTTCATATAAAAAGCTTATAACTGAGTCATTGATGAAAAACATAATAAAATTGTTGCAGGTGCTTTTCTCGTGTGCAATTCAGATTGCAACTTAAGTGCAGTGGAGGAAGCGACCAAAGCTTGGTTAAAAAACGCTCCCTGGCGAAAACAAGCTGACGGAAGTTTTGGAAAAGGCGGAAAAACTAAATAATAAGATTGCAATTACTATAAAACGTATCGAAATAAAATAACATTAATTTTTCAATTTTATTTCATTTTTTATTTATTTTCTCATGTAATCATTAAAAAAGTAAGGATCAACTTATTTACAGTGCTTTTCATTCGTGGAAACATAAATGGGATCCTGTTTGGAATCCCATTTATGTTTTCATAACTACTGCACTACTTTTTGTACCGTCGAAATTATAGTAAATTAGACGTCGAAACGATTAATAATACGACGTTGATGTGGTCATTAATTCAACGTCAATACGACGTCGAATTGGGCGACATAATATCATCGAATCGACGAAAATGTCGATGATTTTTCGACATCAAAAAACAACGCTGATTCGGCATAAAATCGACCATCCATTTCTGACTGGGCCTCATAATTCCAAAAAACCGCTGAGAAGTGATGGGAAATAAAATATGATACAAATGAATAAATGTTGTGTAAAGTAAATAAGATTTCGTAATGAATGACATATGCACACCTCTAAGCAATCTGGACACAATCGTGCGGTTAATAAGTATGTGAACCAACACTCTTTAACGAGATAGTCGCAAAGTTCCAAAGTTGCTCGTAATGAGACTTTCAGTCCGTAATACGTACTTTCAGTAATAAAGTTGTACCCTTGATCGGTTGCGCCTTTTCTCCACTCTTCAAGGTATTCTAAAAATTCTTCCACGATCTGTGAAGCAATCATCAATTATTGAAATCGTTAGTGATTTTTAGAAATCTAATTTCCTACAGTTCCTTCTAATACCGTCAGAAAATATCTTTTTGAAGTTTATTGGCAGGGATTCATTTTTATTGAATCTCACTACGGATTTTCGTATTTTTCAATTTCATTCAGTATTAGCTATTCTGTGAAATTTTTCTACGTACATTGAGGAGGACTGATTTTTGCTCCAATGTATTCAATCGGCTTTTTAGGAGATGGGAGAAAAAATCATGTATTCAAGTGAATTACATTTTTTTAACCCAATCAATGCAAGCCTTCTTAGCGGAGATAGGACTTAACAAAATAAAGTGGAAACTCTCACTTTAATGTAAGACATTGAAACGCCAATACAAAATAAAGTTCTGAAGAGGGGAGACTTTATCATCAAGAAAAGGAGGAAAATAAACAATTAGCCATTCACGAGAAAGAAGTGAAAACATTCGAGAAGAAAAAGCAAAAGGGAAAAACCTATTTTGGGACAGAAGGGAGAAGAAAGAAATTAATAATATTTGTTTAATTATTTTATTTTAAAATTCTAAACAAGTATTTGTTTAAGATGACAATACCATATTATTCTTGATTGAAAAAAATTCTTTAAACGAGGTATTTAGTCGTCCAACCTTTCTGACGCACATACCAGGCGGAATGACCAGAATCTCCCACCATTTTTCAGTTCCGCCAATAAAATCAGCTAAATTCTCGCTATTCGTCTTAAAAAGATGGACAACTAGCCACGGCCTTCTATAAATAAGATGTTTTGCATGAAAACGGTCCACTTTGTCGATCGTAGTTTAGTAGATATTCGCGTCTTTGTCCCGAAAGTGACTGGAAGTGATTGAATTTTACGTTTATAGAAAAAATAATATAACACGTCCGCCTATGGCTTTTGTCAACTTTAAACAAGTTTTTATCGAAAAGCGGCTTTTCGAATTTCCAATTTAAAATGTTCACCGGTGCCTCGTTTTTCAACCTAAACAGTTCTTCTTTGACCACAAATATCGGCAATTTATCCTATTATACGCCTTTATACTTAACTCCATACCGACAAAGTGGGTCCTTTTCTTAATGTTGAAATCATTGAAAACATATTTACAAAAAACTGAACACTATTTTCTTCATAATCTTAAAGATTTCGCAGGCGCAATTTATAAATATTTTTAAATTGTGTTAGGTTTTCGTATAACAGATTACGTACTCAACAATATTAAAATAAAAAAAAAACTTGAAATCAGATAAGAGATGGTGTTTGGCACATTTTTGTCTTTAACGAATTCATATTATACTAGATGTATATGGAAACATTATTCTTACAACTGCTCAATTATATCGTGGTCGTTTTTTAAGGCAGGCTGTTTAACGTCCTTCTGATAGTGTTTCGTTCTCTGTAATTCCTTTGAAAAATATGCAATAGTTTTCTTTAGGCCAATAGCTAAAGGAACCTTTGGTTTCCAATTCAGGTATTTCTTTGCTCGAGAAATATCGGGCTTTCTTCTCTGTGGATCATCTTCCACAGCAGCCAGTTCGACTATTGTACTTGTTCCTCCTATTAAATCCTTTATTATAGAGGCAAATTCTGTAATAATCAAAGGAAAATAGAGCTGTATATATATATTAATATCTATATTAATTTATTTTAGTTATTTTAAGCTAAAACACTTTAATCCTAATTTCATTTTCATATCTGTCAGAGAGTAAAAAGCGGTATTACTGGAACCCTTATTAAATAATGGCACCCAGGAATAATATTACATTTATTACGAAATGGCGTGTTCTAAGATATGTTTGCTGAAATAAAAGATCAAGTCCTAACCTCGTGATCACATCTAATTTGAAATGAAAAAATCTAAGTAATTGCGTTTATTTAACGAAAATATCTTTCAATATCTTTCATAATACCTCTGCTTACTCTACCTCACGGTAATTTTGAGACTACGTTGCAATAACCGAATCCCTTTGAAATGTTTAAAAATACGTGAAAAAAGTTTTAAAAAATCAGTTTTTTTCATAATTGCTGCCGAAAATTATTTTTTTATCAAAATTATTTTATTATGTTATGAAAGTTGTGAAGAATAAAATATAGTAAACTGTATTTCTCGCATATAAGAAAAACCAATGTCTTAGTTTTACTAGAACTGAAATTGGGGCCTCCTAAAAAACCTACTTTTATGGAATTTAGGCATTAAGTTTTTTTAACCTGCCTGTCTGCACTGCATTCTTTTATTCTTATAAGTACATATGTTCTTGTATGATATGGCGTAGGCAAGGAATTATATAAAAAATTCATTTATTTCCAGAAAAGTATACTTATTATCTGACCCTACACACTGAAAATTAAATGTTTCCAAAAACAGCTCTAACGATTTTTTTTGTCTTAAAATAATGGCGAGGTATCGCATGCTTTCATAAACGTCTTAATATTAAAATTGCCCAGTAACCAATTTTTTAAATTCAATGATCTATTTGTTAAAAACTTGATATTTAAAAATATAGAATTGCTTGCACTTGGCAAAAACGTGGAAAAGGTTGAGAGAAAAATCAATACAAAAAAAGGCAGTAATCTGGTTCAAAATTTGTTTAGGTATTTTCCTATAAAGTATAAAGTATGATGGTATTTTACAGAATTAAGCAATACGTTGTATTATAGTTGTCCAGTTCTGAAGTTTGACAAAAATTTCAATTTTTTTTATACCTTCTATCGTGTGTTCGACGGGATTTCCAATGTTTACAGGCTGACTATAATTCGAAGCCATCAAAGCCATCAAACCATCGACTAGATCAGATACATACTGGAAAGATCTAGTTTGCTTTCCATTGCCATAAATGGTTATAGAATCATTCTGCAGTGCCTGCAAGATGAAATTTGATACAACGCGTCCGTCATTCATGTGCATTCTTGGGCCGAATGTATTAAAAATTCGAGCAATGCGAATTGCAACACCTTCCTGTCGCATGTAAGCATAACTTAAAGTTTCTGCGACACGCTTTCCTTCGTCGTAACAAGCTCTAGGTCCTATATAAAAAATATTCTTATTACACAAACCTTATCTATGTTAATTTAATACTATTGAAAGATCAGAATTTACCGATTGGATTTACATTTCCCCAATAGGTTTCCGACTGAGGATGTTCGGTAGGATCGCCATAAACTTCGGATGTACTGGCGATTAAAACTCGAGCTCGAACCCTCTTCGCAAGACCTATTGCGGGGTTTAAAACTAAATTTAAAAAATAAAACTTTAAACATTGAATAATAATTGAAAGGTAGGGCGGCAGAACAATGTAAGTACTGCTTTTTTGAAAAGTCGGTTTTTGGCGTAAAAATTCCCTAAAATTCCACCGTAAATTGTGGATAAAGGATATGCTCAAATTCTCACCGCAAGTTAGTAATGTGAAAACATGTCCGTGTGTGATTAGTGTGAACTTTCATAACAGTGCTTGACATTTCCTCAAAAACGTATAGAATTGGTAAATTTACACTTGAGTGCATAATTTATAGTGATTTCGACTGATTTCGTCGTTAGATTATGTAAAATTGATAACTAATTGCAATCGAGAACAATATATTGAAAATCAATAACAAATTTTATTGTTATAAACAAATCCACTTATTTTATTTTTTCAAATGGAACATTATTGTTCCAACATGGTTCTGGTGCTTTATTTATTTTATTTTAATGATAGTGTAAAACATCAATTCTGAAAATAAAAATTTTTAATGACACTTACATTGTTCTGCCGTAAAAACCATTCAATTCTAAATGTATGGCAATCAAAATTCGACAAATACAAAAAGAAGCACTGACAACTGTTTAGCTATTAACACTTTTTCTCACATTTGCAAATGTTCAACCTAATTAAAAATTCCTGGTCAGAAAAGAAATATTGACTGTGTTTTCGCCGTTCTCAAACAAAAGCCCGGTCCAGTGATCAATCTTTTAATTTATAATTAATTATTTCTCTCTCTTTCCCTCTTTCCCACCCACTCCCTCTCCCTCTCTCTAGAGGTTTGGGAGCAAATTAAGATGGAGACTATACGATGTACCGGCAATTTTTTCGAGTGAAAGAATCGACTGAGGGACGTTCTACATGGTTGCTACGGTGTCAATATTCGGGTCGGTCATACTCATACAACCCTACTGATAGTGTAAGGTGTATTAGTATACATGTGTGTTATCAGCGCCACCAAAGTTGTTGGGCAGAATTTTCTATTGTATAAACGTACACAGAATACACTCACAGTTTCTGAAAATGTGTCGGTAACGTCCGTTGCGAAAAGGCCCTGAACAAAGAGGTTACATGGCGCGACTGTATGCCCTGTGGCGCGAGAAATACCAAGTGGTCCAGGTCCGAATTTTCTAGAAACGGATGTGACGGAACTCCGAGAAAATTTGTGTAAATGTGCCAAAAATCATGTTTTCATGGATTGACGGTTTCCATTGCATCCTGGACCAAAAGTAATGCTTTACCAAATAAGAGTAGACAAAATTCTATAAAAAACTAAAAAAAGCACTTGCAATAGAATAAATAATAATTAAAAATCTGTCGCACTGTACGAATCTTCTTAGACCATCAGGAAGCAGGCGAATAAAAACCTATGACGTGGCAGATGGTAACTCTAAGAAAGCATCTAGAGTTGACTATTGTCACCTTACACGCTCACAACCGCTATGTAAGGATAGCAGCGGTAAAAGACGAACTCCAAAGTAAAAAATGCTCCTAATTTTGAAACCAATTTATAACATCCGCATCTCATCAGGCACCTAACTTAGTCCGTGGCTGATGATGAAAAACGTTACGTAGCGGTCCGGGGCTCAATCCCTGGACCGGTACCTCTGGAAATTTTTCTATGTACTTTGACTGAGTTTGTGGTCGTTCGGATCCCACCATTAGCTGTAGGTCCCCCCATCATGCACTTGCCTGTAACCCAGTCCGTGGATAAAGGGGTAAAAAATAAGGCTTTGTCTGCAACGTCAAGTTAGGCATACTGCTTTTATCAGATCACATGATTGCATTACAAAAGTACGTACGTGACGGATGATATATACCGGGATATTTAGCTGTAACTATCGTAAGCCTGAGAGAGAAATGAGCTTCCTCATTTCTTGTTTATCATAATAGTAATGAAATGTGAAACTTCAACTGTGCCTGCTGAGGATGTTTTGGCTAGCGCTAGCAATTTGTAGCCAACCACCTCAACAAAAATACCGTGAGAAACCATCAATTGGGTGTTTGGGAAAAAGGAACAGAAGCAATATAGACGCTAAGCGGTTCCAACTATAGAAAGAAAGAGCAAGCAATAACCTTGAAATGGAGCTGACTAACATCACAGATACAAATGTTTCATCGGTTTTAAAAAGGACAAGTAACTCGAAAGCTCCAGGTCCGGAAATGGTGCACTATTTCTGGTACAAGTACCTGACGAGTGTGCATCCTGCGTTGGCAAGGTTTTTTCAGAAGATCATTGAACACCCAGATCTGAACGAGCACGAGAATTCCATCGAGGCTATGGCTGAGGGCGATTCATATAAATACCTGGGTATTCTTGAGTGTAAGATAGTTAAGCATACGATAGTTAAGAAAGGCCTAATGGCCAACTGTGAAGCAGATCACCATTACACGCCCTTGAATTAGTCCTCAGAGGAGGCCTTGAATTTTTCCTCAGAGTAGGCCTTGAAACTCAGAGCAAAAACCATAAAGGAATTATAAACGCAACGAACACAAAAACCCTATCCCCGTCGAGCATCCCAAAACGTTAGAAAAACACGAACTGGACAGAGAAGCATCCAATATTTGGCTGAAAAAGGGTGTGCTGTTTCCGGAAAGGGAGGATTCGTGATAGAGATTCAGGACAGGGTTTTTCACCGCCAGAACCTACCGCAAGCACGTGTTACATCAAGGCGTGGTTGACGGACAGATAGAGAGACAGACAGACAGAGAGAGAGAGAGTACATAGACATGATGATTTGGCGGGCATTATACATCAACAATTTGCCCTAAACCTATGTCTCTTAACAGAATGGATGCCTTTCTACAGATACATTCCAGTACCCGTTTTAGACAAAGAAGATTAGATCTTAGATTGGGACATGACTATCCAGACGAAACATTATAGAGTACGGTGAGCCCAGGCGCGGATCCAGCAGGGGGGGGGGGGCACGGCGGCTTAGCCCCCCCCCCAAAGCCCAGACTCGAATTTTTCAAATAAGATAATTGAAGTTTACTATATCAGCAAAAAGAAACTAATTCGGGAGAATTGCGGCGAATTAACATGTTTAAATTCGCCCGAATTCTGCTTTCTGATTCGTTGAAACGAACTGAGGACTTAAAATCTCGCGAATTAAAATGAATTCGCCGACACTGAAATTAATTTGTGTTGACACTTTCAAATGAATACGGTCCCCTAAAAAATTTTCGCTGAACTCAGGCGAATAGGATATTTGAAGACTATATTACTTTTCACGAATTTACACACATAAAAAGCAAGAAAATTGCCATCATGATTACTGGGACTAAGGTCACGATTACTGGGATGTTTACTTTAACTGTATAAATTAAAAAATGGAAAAATTAGTTTAATTTAAAAAAAAAAGGTAAAACGTAAAGTCTAAAAATACCTTGAAAAAGAAGTTGAAAACTTCGGAGAAAGTTTACTATTTTGGAATTTATCAATATTTTTAAAAACATTAAACTGTGCTTTCTGTATTGAATAGAAATTTCACAGAGAAAACAAAGTGTGAATCTGACGCTAATTTCAGGGCACCATTTCCCTGCAACAAAAATTAGTCTTGGTAGTGTGAATGGTACCACTACAAAAGGTATGGTTTCCCTCCGACTTAGGGTACGAAACGTCACCTGCTGTCAATTATTTTTACAGTTTTGCGGCAGAAACAATAGGCGATAGTTTCGTACCCCAACTCCGAGCGAGATGGAACCCTATCTTGAAATTAGGTGCAAAAAAATTTATCCCAGAGTTTTTAGTGTGTTAATTAAAAGACATCAATGCCAGAATTATTGAACTATATATTATTTTGATTGTTTCTTTAATGAAAAATTGTTAAGCTACCACGCGCGAAATACGTATTATCATTCGAGAAGCATCATTATATTCTGAAATATCATAACTCAGGGTGGCCGCTGGACCCGGAAACCAGGAGATGATCGGAATTTTTTGAGAGCAGGAAATGACAGTGAATTTATTTTTTGACCGGCATTTTTTTACATCACTTGAAATATCACTTTCATATCACAAGATATATAATGCAATTTAAAATAAGTTTGATTTCAACTTTTTTTTAAAATGCTAAGTTGAGTTGTTAACTTTTTCAATTATGAAATCATTCAGTTTACAATGTGGAATTCTAAAATATTTTACGATCAAAACTTTCCATTTTGCATCTTCATTTGTAAGGGTACATTTTCAATTAAAAGAATGTTAAAATGCAGTTTTGAAGACTTACACAATACAAGATTAATATCTTTTGAAACTGAAATTTTTTGACAAAAAATGTTTTAAGTTGATCTACTGTAAATATAAACAATAATTGATTGATTTTATTGGGCGATTCTGAATCTGATAAAATTAAACAATTTACAGATTTTGACGTCAAAAATTGAACTGTTTCAATTCGAAAGCCTTAGTAGTTAATCAAATGTTGAATAATGATTATACCATGACATGCAAGACGCAGCTTGTAAATATAAAAACATGGTTTCTATTTAAACATTTGTTAATTATGTTTATAAGATTCGTGATTAATATATTTATATAATTTAAATAAAAATTATTATTATTATTATTGGATGCCCCCTAAAACCCTTCGCTGGATCCGCGCCTGTGTGAGCCTCAAACACGTAGAAGCTGAGAGTCTAGTTGCTCAATTGTACTTTGCGGAATACAAGTCTGTGATGATATACATATAATTTAAGCACAAAACTAAAATAATCTTTGCAGGACATTTAAAAAAAAAAAATTTTTAAAAGGAAAAATTGTTTTTTCCCTAAACTTTTAATTTTTGTTACTTGTGAGTTATTTTGCATACAAAATTAAGTCAAAAAGCCTAATGGAAACCCTTATGAAATACTTTTGTAAAATGATTAACTTAGTTTTGCAACGGTTTTTTTAGTGTATCTAAGTACCACTAATATTTTTAGTACGAAGTAAAAGTAATCGCCGGAGGGCTTTTTTTAAATAAGAAGGCAATTCCGATTTTTTTTAAATTTCGATTTTTTTCGTGAGGGGTTTTTCTACATTAGAAACGGAGTGAAAAAACCTCACTAAATATTTATGTAAAATTATCACCCACACTTCTATGGAGGTTTTTTATATTTTAAATTAGAAAATTATTGCAAAACTCTTTTAATCAAATTTGATTAGCCTTTTTTTTCTAATTTTTTTGTTCCCTTATATTTTCTTTTGAAACTTTCAACTTATCTATCATTATTTGATGTTCAGCGTAATGTTTTCTTTGACAAAATGGTACACGTTGCAAAATCTCAAAAAGAAAATCGCGAAAAAGAGTGTCTGTTATGTCTTTGGAAGACGAAAATCATGTTTAAAGTTATTGAGTTCTAAACATTGTTATTCTAGGCAAATCGACACTATCTAAAAATCGTTTAACATCTCAATTAAATTACAAGAAACGTTGTACGACCTGCTTAAGCATTGTTAGAAAATGAAAATTTCATAAATGGAATCCAGGAAGTAGTTTTTAGAATTTAATAGAATTGGTTTAAAACACACCCAAGAAAGGAAGAGAGCAATAGCTTCGATTTTATTACAAAGTAAAATGGAAGAAGAAAGTAGTTTTATTACAAAGATGATTTCTGTGCAAGCATCCGAAGAAAGTGATAATGTTGGTCTTGCCCATCAAAGAAACGAAGAAGGGATATCAGCAGAAAAGTTTAAAGAATCTAGTGTGAAAAAGTTGTTTATAATTGAGTATTCTAACATTACGTCATACTGGGTCGGCGACGTCGAAATAGATAAGGCTTTTATCACTTAGTGGAATGGAAAGCATTCTTGACATGGGAGTTTGACCAAAATAATTTTTCGTTGGCGAAATTAAGTAAAAAATTCTAGCATTTCTTTGCTTTTCAGATAGAAAAGCCATTTCTCTAATTATTGACGGCAATTTGGTAAGTGTGCGATTTGGCAATCCATCATGAAAAATTATAATGTGCCCTGATTGAGGTTATAACCTCAATTGCGGGGACTAGCCTGACTAAACTTTCCAAGAAGAACTTTTCTATCCGAAAAGCAAAGCGATATTACAATTTTTCATTTACTTTCGTAAAAAAAAATTAATTCTACTCAAACTCCTATGTAAACAATGCTTTTAATTTCACCAAGTGATAAGAGCCTTATAGATTTCGATGTTACCGACCCAGTATGACGTAATGTTAGAATACTCTATTGGATTGTCACACACCGCTCAAGAAAATTATGAAAATGTGACCCAATTAGATTGGGTTAAGGGTGTTGGTTCAATCCGACTTTGTATTCTTTTCTTGATTGTTACGGCACTGACTTCATATATATTTTTTCCCAAGTATTTGAGAACGAAAGAAAGAAAACTTTTCAAATATCCGGGGTTTTGCGAGGTCCTCGGATCAATAAAATTTAGAGGAATGAAGCCTTTTGCTGAGGCAATTATTATTTTCACGGAAATTATAAATTTTTCGACAGGGAGAAATTTGCGGATAGCAGAAGAAAGCATTTGAACGGCGAGAACCGTTCGCAAATTTATTTTTTTACTCACAATTCTGACATCAGAGAAGCATTTTCAGAGCTCATCCAATATCCGAAGACCCAAAAATTGATCATGGTGAACCTCAATTTTGCGAAATACGTCGCGAAATGGAGAAAAATGGAGAATAAAATTGAGATGTCCTGTGTATGTGAAGACCATAAGACTCTAGTAGTAAGCAGCAAAGCAAACGCGGCATATAGAACAGCTATCAAATTCGCGCGGCGATGCTCTGAAGTCCGAACAAGAACAATAAATGCGCGTAGAATCACTATGGGTTTCAATTATGGACCGATAGAGTAAGCAACGTCAGGGTATGCAGAAATATTATAAAAACAATAATAAAGAGTTTCAAAAATATATTTTAGGAATACAAAAATTATTATTTTTGACACAAAAATACTTTTATCAATCTATTGATTTTTTTATCAATCATTTCTTTGATTCATGCATAAATTTCTCGGGATTTACAAAATTATAAAAACTAGTTATTTGTAAAGATATGACAATTTTTTGCTGATAAATATGAATATTTTTCGAGTAGGGTGGAGCAAGAAAAACCTTTTTTTTGATAAGCTTTTGGAGGGCGGGGATGCGAAGGAATTCCCATTATCCTTCAACAAATTATCAATAAAATGAAGAACATGAATAAAGGCAATAAAAGGAATAAAACGGATAGAATGAATGAAATAAATAAAATCAATAAAATCAATGAAATCAGCGAAATCAGTGAAACCAGTATACATTTTATTTGATTGATTTGGTTGATGTTATTGATGTTGTTCATTTTATTGATAATAAATTGATTTCATTGATTTTAGTGATTTCATTCAATTTATTGATTTTTTTGATTCATTTGATTGTATTTTTTAATAAAAAAATCAAATATTCATATTAATTTCCCTTTATTTCATTACAAAATACAATGAAATAAATCAATACAATCAATAAATAGAATAAAATCAATAAAATCAAATTATAATCAATAAAATCCACATTGTACTGATTTCAGTTATATTATTGATGTTGTTCAATCATTTTATTTCAATGATAATAATTTTATTTGATTGTTTCCAGTTATTTTATTCAATTCATTGATTTTATTGATTTATTTCATTGTATTTTTTAATAAAATAAAATAAATCTGTATAAATATTCGATTTTTTATTTAAACATATAATCAAATGAATCAATAAAATAAATAAATTGAAGGAGATTACTAAGATCGATAAAATCAATTTATTATCAACAAAATAAATAGAAAAAACAACATCGATAAAATAAAAATGTTACTGATTTTAGTGATTTCATTTATTGGTTCTATTGATTTTGTTGATTGGATTTTATTGATTTTGTTCAATTTATTGCTTTTTTTATTGTCCATATTTGAATTTTTTATTAAAAAATACAATCAAATGAATGAATGAAGTGAATAAATTGAATAGAATACCAAAATCAAATCATTATCAATAAAATCAAATTTTACTGATTTTACTGATTTTAGTGATTTTATTCAATTTATTGATTTTATTGATATCGTTGATTTTTTTATTGTTTTGATTTTTCTCTTTTTTTCATCATATTGATAATTATTTTAATGTTTTTTAGTGATTTTATTGATTTATATGATTTTTTTTATTAAAAAATAGAATCGAATAAATCAATAAAATCACTAAAATAAATAAAAGCAATTTATCATCAACAAAATCAATAAAATAAACAACATCAATAAAATCAATAAAGTCCCAATTTTACTGATTTTAGTGATTTTATTCAATTTATTGATTTAACTGATTCATTCGATTCTATTTTTTAATCAATAAATCAATAAAAACAATAAAATAATTATCGATATAATAAAAAAATGAACAACATCAATAAAATCAAAACAATAAAAAAATCAACAATATCAATGAAATCAATCAATTGAATAAAATCAGTAAAATTAGTAAAATTTTGATTTCATTGATATTAATTTGATTTTCGGATTCTATTCAATTTATTGACTTCATTTATTAACGGTCATACCACGCTGAAAAACCCAGTTCTCGTCAGATCACTGAAGTTAAGCAGCGTTGGACGTGGTTAGTACTTGGATGGGTGACCATTCAAGAATACTGACATGAGTGCTGTTGGCACATCGTGGGTGTGGTGAGCCCACACTTGTAGTTATTTATAACTACAAGAAAAACCTAGAAACACTACCCGAATCGGGTAGTGTCACGCCTACCCTGAAAGGGAAATGGTTTAATGGTATATATATTTATTCATTTGATTGTAGTTTTCAATAAAAAATTCAAATATTTACAATCAAAAAAAGCAATAAATTGAACAAAATCAATCAAATCAAATCAACAAAATCGATAAAATCAATACAACTAATAAAGTAAAATAAATCAATCAAAGCAATAAAATCAACAAATTTAATAAAATCGCTGAAATCAGTAACATTTCGATTTTATTGATGTTGTTTTTTTTATTGAATTTGTTGATAATACATTTATTTTATCGACCTTAGTAATCTCCTTCAATTTATTTATTTTATTCATTCATTTGATTATATTTTAAAATAAAAAATCGAATCTTTATACTGATTTTCTTTATTTTATTAAAAAATACAATGAAATAAATCAATAAAATCAATAAATTGAATAAAATCACTGAAAACAATAAAATAAAATTATTATCAATAAAATAAAATGAATGAACAACATCAATAAAATCACTGAAATCAGTACAATTTTGATTTTATTGATTATAATATGATTTTATTGATTTTATTGATTGTATTGATTTATTTCATTGTATTTTGTAATGAAATAAAGGGAAATTAATATGAATATTTGATTTTTTTATTAAAAAATACAATGAAATGAATCAAAAAAATCAATAAATTGAATGAAATCACTAAAATCAATGAAATCAATTTATTATCAATAAAATGAACAACATCAATAACATCAACCAAATCAATCAAATAAAATGTATACTGGTTTCACTGATTTCATTGATTTTATTTATTTCATTCATTCTATCCGTTTTATTCCTTTTATTGACTTTATTCATGTTCTTCATTTTATTGATAATTTATTGAAGGATAATGGGAATTCCTTAGCATCCCCGCCCTCCAAAAGCTTATCACAAAACAGGTTTTCCTTGCTCCACCCTATTCAAGAAATATTCATATTTATCAGCAAAAAATGGTCACAACTTTACAAATAACTCATTTTTATAATTTTGGAAATCCCGAAATTTATGCATGAATCAAAGAAATGTTTGATAAAAAAAATCAATAGATTGATAAAAATATTTTTGTGTCAAAAATAATCATTTTTGTATTCCTAAAATATATTTTTGAAACTCTTTATTATTGTTTTTATAATATTTCTGCATATTCACAGTAATCTATTGAAAAAAAAAATTAGAAACAAAAAAACTTGAAAAAAGTACGAGGACACAAACGCTTGACGGCAGAGTCTGTAGCCTAGAACCTAGCACATTACCCTGACGTTGCTTACTCTATCGGCCCATAATTCAAACCCATAGTGATTCTACGCGTATTTCATGTTCTTGTTCGGACTTCAGAGCATCGCAGCGCGAATTTGACAGCTGGTCTATATGCCGCGTTTGCTTTGCTGCTTACTACTACAGTCTTATGGTCTTCACATACACAGGACATCTTAATTTCATTCTGCTGTTTTCTCCATTTCGCGACGTATTTCGCAAAATTGAGGTTCACCATCATCAAGTTTTGGGTCTTCGGATATCGGATGACCTCTGAAAATGCTTCTCTGATGCCACAATTGTGAGTAAAAAAATAAATTTGCGAACGGTTCTCGCCATTCAAATGCTTTCTTCTGCTATCCGCAGATTTCTCCCTGTCGAAAAATTTATAATTTCCGTGAAAATAATAATTGCCTCAGCAAACGGCTTCATTCCTCTAAATTTTATTGATCCGAGGACCTCGCAAAACCCCGGATATTTGACAAGTTTTCTTTGTTTCGTTCTCAAATGCTTGGGAAAAAATATATATGAAGTCAGTGCCGTAACAATCAAGAAAAAAATTCAAAGTCGAATATTATTGAAGACTTCGGTGAAAAAGAAGCAAAGTCCATACCCTTTTTTTAGCGAGCAGGCTATCGAATCAGTTTATTATGATTATATAATACTGTCTGTTAAAAGTGCATACTACCCAAGAATAGTCCTGATTATGCCAACAACCTATTGCGGTCTGTTTGCGAATACAATGGACACCATGTTTAATCCACCAATTAACAATAAGTTGTTTACTTCAGTTGTTTTCTTGCTCTGACAAAACAAAAATGTAAAAATACATCGATATTAAAGTTATTGAAAACAATCCGGTAAAAAGGAGTTGATTGCGACGCATAGACTGGCATTTGAAAAAACTGATATTTCAATGCCTTTAAATGCGTATCAATTGCATTTTTGTCCGAAATGCCATTGATTGCGCTAAATTGCATAAAACTAGTTTCATTTCAATGATTTTTAATGCGCACAAACTTCAAGGCATTAAAGTGATTTGAAGAAACCAAGAAGTTATTGACACTATCAAAGATGTAGAATCAGTTCTTCAATCGTCAGATCAACATAATGACCTTGAAAATGAAATTAGAGACAAATTAACTACTGATATTAATAGCACTTTGAAGAGAGATATTCATATAGCAAAAGAAGACAGAGAAATCTCAAAAAAATTAAATAAGACAAAAACCTTTTTGAAAAATAACTCTGATATCTTTTATACGAATGCTGATAACGGTAACCTCACTGTTTGTTTAAAAAAATCAGTTTATAACTTAAAAATGACTGATTTGCTTTCTGACACATCTACTTACATTCCTGTAAAAAAAACCTGTGAAAACACTACAGACACAGCAAAAATTAAAAAAAAATCTCAATGACAATAATTTTTTTAAATACGAATACCATAACAATCAACTTACTTTAACTGATACAGTTCTAGCTAAATGTTATGGTCTGCCGAAAATACATAAACAAGATGTCCCTTTTCGTCCAATTATTTCTCTTATTAACAGTCCAACACATTTTTTGGCCAAAATAATTTATGATGAGTTCAAAAATTGCATTAAAACCCCTATTTCACATGTCAATAATAGTTTCGAATTAAAAGAAAAAATTAAAGATATATACACAGACGACGATTATGTTCTCCTTTCACTTGATGTCAGCTCGTTGTTTACAAATATCCCTTGTAACTCAGTTTTACAAAGTTTAGAAAAAAGAGTTGAATACATCCACAATAAATGTAAAATTCCATTTAACGACATTATAAATTGTACGAAATTCCTTTTTTTATTTTTAATAACGATATTCACAAAGAAATTAATGGAACGCCAATGGGCTCTCCAATCTCACCTTTGTTTGCAGATATCGTAATGGATGATTTGGACGTGACAAGTCTAAGAAAATTTAAAAAAATCTATGACTGTGTTACTCTTCTATATTTTAGATATGTGGATGACACAATCATATCCATTAAAAATAAACATGTTGATACAGTTATCCAAACCTTTAACTCTTATAATGAAAATTTACAATTTACCTTTGAATTAGAGCAAAATAAAGGTATTAATTTGTTGGACATGACGTTAATTAGAAAAGATAATCAAATTATCACCAATTGGTTCCAAAAACCAATGTCATCTGGCAGAGCTATATTATTATCTCACAATAATTTTCACTCCAATAATTTAAAAATAATCAAACTGTTATTGATTAATAATAATTATCCAATTGTTTTTATTAATAAAAACATAAAAGTCCGCAAGAACAAAATTAAATATCACTCTCACAACAAGGTAGTACATAATAATCAGATTCGTTCCAATGTGAATCAACTTAAAGTTTGCCTTCCTTTTTCTAATAATTTTACACAATTGGCTAAGATGTTAAATAGTTATAATATTGCTACGATCCGTACAATTTAAAAAAGTTTAAGTTCTGTAATAAAATTAGGAAAAGATACTTCTAAAAAATGGGATAAAAAGAATTTAGTTCTTTAAATTTTCTTGTACACAATGTCCTGCATCTTATGTGGGTGAAACAAAAAGATCTTTAAAAACTCGGATCAATGAACATATCAATAAGAAAAAAGCAGAGTTGGTTGTTTATAAACATCAACATAATTTTGGTCACACATTTGATTGGGACAATGTAAAAATTATAGATCGAGAACCCAACTATAAAAAAAGAATGATTTCAGAGATGATCCATATAAACAGCAATTCAAATAATATTAATAAAAAAAAAAAGATATTTATGCTCTTAGCAAAATATATTTTCCATTATTACAGAAATTAAATTTGGGTGTTTAACTTTCCATAAGATAGAATTCAATATGTATTATCCATGAATATGTGTATGAGTACGTGTATATGATTACGACACAAGGTTTGTTTCTTCAGTTGACTTTAGACTGTCATTTCAATCGAACAAAATGGGTTCTTCATATTTAATTTAACTTAGACGCGTTAAAATTTATGTTTTAACCAGTGAATGTCAGCGGTAAATTTTAAAATTTGTTTTTAATTTATACTATGTGCCTGTCAAAATATGTGTTATTTATGTGGTTTTTCTTTATTATAATAAATTAGCCTGATGAGGTTCGCGAACCAATGCCAACGAAACGTCGCACACTTTGACAAACAAATATGAGTTTTTGACTCATTTGCCTTGATCCATCGAAATTTCTTCTTCAATTAAAGTGATTTGCTTGTAATGCCTATGAGTTTATGCCATTTAATGCCATTCAATGCTATTAGGCGAACCGCCAAATTGTATGCTATGCAATGCCTTTCACAAACTAAGTATCGAACAGTGTCAATGCCATTTTAATACTGTGGACAAACAAATATTAAATAGAATCAATGTCGGTCAATGCGATTTAATTATTTTTCGGGCGAAGATGTCATTGTTGCGCATTTAAAGGCATTGAAGCGTCCGTTTTTCTTAATGCCAGTTTATGGGTTCCAATCAACTCGTTGTTACCGGGAATGTTAAGAAAAAAAGTTTCATTTAAACCTTATAAAAGATATTGTAAGCTACAATACTAATAAATCTGTTAAAAACTGCTTTCTTTGTTTACAAAAAAAACCCCGGTCGATTACTTTGATTTCGTACTGAAAATATTAGTGGGTCATAAGAAAATTCTATCCTGCAAAGAAATGCCGAGTCATCAAGCTTTTCAATAATTTTTTAGGTGAAAAGGACTTGTTGACTATACAAACCCGTGACAGAACTCATGCAAATCAGTTAAAAATTTTTTTCATAAAACTTTTCACCTCATTTTTCATGCAAAATAACTTAGATGTAACATACATTAAAAATTTCGAAAAATAATAATTTTTTTCGGTTTTAAAATTTGAATTTTTTTAAAAGCCCTATAATGATTATTTCAATGTTATGCTTAAATTGTCTATAAATCATTACAGGCTTGTATTTCGCAAAGTACCATTGAGTAACTAGACTGTGAGGTTGAACTTGGTTGAAACTCACCATGAGATTCTATATTATCGACATTGCTTGTCAACTTAAACGGAACTTGCAGGCAACCTATAAAACCAAAATCCATAAGTATAGCGAGCTAAGACATGAAGTGAAGACAATATGGAGGAATGTGAAACATGCATCTATTCATCCTGTTGTGATTTCGGCTTCAGGTAATGTGCATGCAAGATGCACTGAACATCTCAAACATCTAGGAGTCAGTAGGGTAC
The DNA here is from genome assembly GCA_932195095.1 of Andricus curvator. Taxonomy (NCBI): domain Eukaryota; kingdom Metazoa; phylum Arthropoda; class Insecta; order Hymenoptera; family Cynipidae; genus Andricus; species Andricus curvator. The sequence goes on from CAKNYM010047760.1 coordinate 70,886, forward strand.
TGGCAGCAGCTTAAAGAGTGGTTTTACTAAACACCTGTCGCATTGTAAGGATATACCCGGCCCATCAGGAAGCAGGCGACTAAAAACATATGGAGACAGAACTAAATTTGATCTCAACTTGACATGTTCGCAAGTGGTTTCACACATCGTTATAAACTTTTGACATCTTAATTCATCAGGTACTTGACGTAGTGTGCGATTGATGATGATAACCTGGGTTCATCCGAAAAAGATGTTGATAACACAAAAATAATAAAATGTTACTAATAACAGAAAGGTTCGTACAAAAGTCCAAGTTGCAAATAACTGTCTTCAATATATGGCGCTGTAACTATCTTATGTCTGAGATTGTAACAGAATTGTTACCATAACGTCGGACTCGGTGCAGTCCTGCATGAAAGGGTTGCTGGGCCGTACCCGAGATGAGACGGAAACCCCAGAGGTTTTTCGAAGTTCTGGGCGACGGCGCACCCCATCGTCAGTCTTGTCTTATCTTCTGGTCTGATCGCTAGTCCGCCTCGCTACGGATGCAAGTCGTATCTCCCGCAAGTGTCAACTGGTCGTTTCACCCTCTCGACGTATCGCTCCACGGGGAAGGTCTCCTGCTGCTCACCATGGTCTCCTACCAGGACCACCCACATCCGAAGGGCAATCCGCCCCTTCCAACCGCCCGACAGTTTACCGCAACGAACTGCCGCTCAACTACGACTAATATAAGTGGCAATAAATGTTGCTATTATTTCGTAACCTTGAAGTGTTTTATTGTGTTATCCCGTTCTCGGCTTTTAACCTCCTAATTTCCCTCCTCGGCATTACCTCCGTAATACCTGGCGCCCAACCAAAATATGCCACACTTTTCATTTCAAATTTCAAACCTGCCGAGGAAAAGAGACATACTTAAATTAAAAATTTATTTAACTACTATTGACTCTTAATCTAATGAAAATTCACTTTTGCATACTAATTGATCCTTACGCCTTGCCATTTGCCTTAATTTACCTGCAATGTTTATGATATTTATGATTACCATTGTATATGACATGAATTTTTATATATTTGTATTGATGATTTACATGTAGTAGTAGTAGTATACCATTAAGCCATTTCCCTTTCAGGGTAGGCGTGACACTACCCAATTCGGGTAGTGTTTCTAGGTGGATAGTTTATTTGTAGTTATAAATAACTACAAGTTTGGGCTCACCACACCCATAATATGCCAACAGCACACAGTATTCTCGAATGGTCACCCATCGAAGTACTAACCGCGCCCAACGCTGCTTAACTTCAGTGATCTGACGAGAACTGGTTTTTTCGGCGTGGCATGGCCCTTGTAAATTGATTTATACGTGTAATGATTCTTATGTGAATACGATATTTATATGATACTTGTTGAATATTTCTCTTGTTATTTCTCACTTGCTTGCCTGCGATATTTCAGAAATATAGTTTGAATTTCGCAAAGAAAAAACTAAAAGCAGAAACAAATTAGAAAATTTCGTTCTTAAGAATATTAATAAAAACGATTCAGGTCTTAAAAGTAAAACTAAGATTGCATTTTAAACAAATTAAAGTTAGTGAAAGATCAAAGATAATATTACTGCAGTCGATACCTTGTTTTTGAGAATTAAAAATTAAGAGACCGGAAATTATTACATTTAATTATAAAAGGAGATAAAACCTGAAAGGAGTAATAGCATACATTTTTCTTTATGCTGAATATTTTAATGGCCCGAGGAGGTGAAACGTCCCAGTGCGGTAAAGAATTCATACGCGCAATACGTACCCTCGAGCGTCAAACGCAAGGTCACGTGTCGTACCTCCTAAATAGAGGGTCCTACGAAAAAAAAACTCATTTTCGAACTCTCGAATAACTAAATCTACGCATTTCAACGCGATTTAAAATAAATGAAACACAGGTCGGGTACAGCCAAGAAAATAATGGCTAACCCCACTAAAACACAAAGCGATCACCATAGTTTGGACTTGAAAGGTGCCGCTGCACTTCCAATCGAAAATATTAATTCTCATAATACCACAGCGAGACCAATCATCATAAATATGGTCCAAACTACACCCAAAAACAAGGGCAATAGATCAGACAAAGGCAGGTTGACCCAAACAAAATAAACCGAACAAACTCAAATTATGAACAACCAAAACCCACCACAGGACATTACTCAAATTCCAAACAGAACTTTCGAACGCGACTCGTTCTTAGAAAATAACACGCAGTTTATTTTGGAATCTGATGAACTTTTAATAAGCACAGAATATAATGAATTTATGAACCAACAAAAGGAAAGATTTTTCAAAGAAAGGGCAAACAATTTAAGGATTGGATTGCAAGATACAGATGACAGTGAACTTTACAGGATTAACGAACTCACATTAATAACACAGATACAGAGTATGAATTCGATAATCGAATAAATAATCAAACAATTCCAGCCACTTATTTTCCTTTCGGCATGATACAAACGCGGTTTCAAATTATAAGTGATTGGCCAATTAAATTCCGAAACAATAAAAACGATAGCCCCGCGCATTTCCTCGAAGAACTAAAAAGATTTAAAAGGTGTTATAAAATCAACGATCGAGATATTGAGGCCATCCATAAATCACGTCACCTGGGGGGGGGGGGGGCACAGAAAAATATCAGAGACAATCACAAGGGTGGGTGGATGGGGGTCTTCGAGCCGATCACGTGATGTTTTTAATTATAAATTTATTTTCAAAAAATATTTTAAGAAACACAATTTCCAGCTAATCTTCTTATGTAACAAATGGCATAAAATGGAAAATCAGAGGAAAATATTCTTCCAAACATCAATAGATTCGGCTTATTTATAGGAAGTTAATTAGTTGTAATGTAGGCGCGGGGGCCCGTGAGGTCCCACCCCTGGCGCTCAAGCCAGGTGAGTTTTCGTTGTTACGGTGTTGCCAGGTGAGTTTCGTTGTTACCAACGTTCTGAGATTATACCTCTCAGGTGCCAGACATACTTATCGCACAGTAAATGACGTCCTACTTTGTTGATCAGGCAAAGTGATCCTCACCCACTCTGCCATTCGGCAGCATCCCTAGCAGGCCGCAGAGGGGATACGGCCAGACTAGGGTGGACGGAGCGATCCCTTTGAGGTCATCAGTTAGATGCACAGATTCGAAGCACTGTCCTGGTGTGTTATGCAAGTGTATGTGTGTGCGTGTTCATTACTCTAAGTCGGCCAGCGAACATCGAGCGTGGTTCCCCCGTATGAGTCCCAAGCGCAAGAAGATCGCTGACTCATTTTCGAGTCTTCTCAAAATCGGCTTCAAACTGCAAGGTTAGGCCCTCGAAAGAGCCCATTTATCCTTGGTGAGGCACCAGCTTTTTTCTGGAGAGGACCTACAGTTTAAGGTGGGTTCCGAACCACCAAAGCCCCGGTAGAAGTACATAGGAAAATTTCCATTGGTACCCGGCTCAGGGATCGAACCCCAGACCTCCTGCATGAAAGTCTGACGTGCTATCGTCTGAGCCACCGAGGCTTCTCATTTATAGGAAAATATATATCAATTGATAAAATCTTACCTTAAACTCAAAATTAGTCAAATACAGGATAGGCTTCCTTGAAAAATGTTCAAAATTATGTAACATAGCAATTAATTGTTTTCAACAGGGACTCGTCCGAAAGTTTCGTTTCGTTGCGTTACGTTATCCAAGAAGTACCGAATATTTCGTTTCCTTTTCTTAACGTTCTGACAGATAGAAACAAAATTAAAAACGAAAATGTTATAACCTCATATTTTACCCGTCTGCCTTTTAATATTTACATAAGATACACAAGGATTCGAATAAACTATTTTTTACAACGCATTTCGTTACGATTTTGGTATTTTGAACAACGTAACCTAAATCAAGTGAATATAGTTACGTTTTGGCAGTATAAAAACAGAACGCAAATCACGAAAGTATTTTGTTTCGTTTCGGTCGGGTCCCTGTTTTCAATCTAATTAATTTATTGATTTCAAAGGAAAAAGGTTGATAAAAAAGTCGTTAAGACTACTTAATTATATACTTTTTTATCTTTATGACACCATAAAATTGTATCGATAAAAAAAACTTAATTTCAATGAAATAAATGTCATATTTTCGCAAAAAATATAAGAAACAACGCTAGATAAGAGTATGAAGAGACATTTTTCTGTAACTTTTTTACAGAAAAATGGTCCTTTGACCTTTTTTTATCTGGTGTTGCCTTGGCAAGAAACGTGAACTTTTTTTTCAGACAATTTGTCAATTTTCAAGTTTTTAAAACAATTTTCAACGGATTTTGAAAAAAGACAACAAAATTTCGCAGAATTAGTCAAGATAATATAAGTACATAATACCTATGTTAAATTAAAAAATATCACACTTTAACAAAAATTTTGACAATTTTTTGATAACCCACGTTTTCAATTTTTTAAATTAATTACGTAAGGCTTTTTTTGGTCTGAAAATTTTTACGAATCCTTACTTAGGGTGGAAAGGGGTACAAAGAATTTCTTACGTAAGTTTCCTCTTTCTAATTATTATTTTTTTTAAATCTGCTAATTGAAATCTGCTTTGGCTCCTGAAAATCCTCTAAAACGATAAGCTCCTTGGAAATCCCTCAAAATTCTTTGAGATTCCGTGAAATCTTCTGAAATATTAGAAGATTCCTTCGAAATCTATGAAATCTCTTGAAAATTCATTGAAATTTTTTAAATCCGTCGGAATCTTTCCGAATGTCTTGAAATAACTTTAAAAAAATTTAAAAGCCATTCGAATTTCTCGAAATCCCTTAAAATCCTTTATATTTTTCAGAAATTCTTTGAAATTCCGTTAAATCTTTTGAAATAAATCGAAATTTCGTCAAATATCTTAAAATCCCTTAAAACTCCTTAAAGTCTTATATATATATATATACCATTAAACCATTTCCCTTTCAGGGTAGGCGTGACACTACCCGATTCGGGTAGTGTTTCTAGGTTTTTCTTGTAGTTATAAATAACTACAAGTGTGGGCTCACCACACCCACGATGTGCCAACAGCACTCATGTCAGTATTCTTGAATGGTCACCCATCCAAGTACTAACCGCGTCCAAGGCTGCTTAACTTCAGTGATCTGACGAGAACTGGGTTTTTCAGCGTGGTATGGCCGTTGACTCGCGGAAATATAAATCGCGGAAATCGTTCTCAATTCATTAAAATCCCTCAAAATCGCTAAAAATCCATCAGAATCCTTCGATATCCCTTGAAATCCCATAATATCTGATTAAACCTCTGAAAGTCCTTTAATGTCCTGTAAAATCAATTGAAAAATTAAGATTTTCTCTGAAATTGTACTAGGTAATATCTTCAAACTCGTAAAATATTTTTAAGTCATTTGGAAATTGTGAAACCTCAGGTAATCCTTTGAAATCATTTGAAATAACCTAAAACCTTTTATAATGCCTTTGAATCTCGTGAAGCCCCTTGAAAGCTTTGGAAATCTGTGTAAATTCCGTAAAGGTTCTGTAACTCTTTGAAATAGTTTCTAGTACTTTGAAATGCCTTAAAATCACTTGAAATCCTTCCAAATTACTTAAAATCTTCCGAATCATGTGAAATCCCTTACAATTTATTTGAAATATCGTTTACAGTGAAAATAATTAATATATTGTTGAAATATTGAGTAAAAAATATAAAACCTTACGTAAGAAGGGGGTCTAAAATTTACAAAAAATCGTCCTAACGTAATTAATGAACGTTCTCTTATAGAATCCGTGGATTGAAAATGATTATTCTTCAGTTTACGATAGCGTTTAAAGCTATTTGTGTTACATAATACATATGTATAATAAAAGTTTATAGAAGAGAATACTTCAGTTTGTAAAGCTATATATATTTTCACACTATACTGTATAATAAAAATTTATATTGGGACTCTTCAGTTGAAGATATATAGAATATATACTGTAAATATAGAATTCGCAATTAACAGATTTCAAAAAGCATTTTAATGTTCCCAGTTATGTTATGTAAATTGTCGTAATTTTACCCTCAAACGCTACACTCCTTTCTGGCCCCTACTAAAGGTACACTGGTGCGAATTGGTTTTTTTCAATGTTAATATTAAATATTTAACATATTGAACATATAATAAACATCTAGTATATATTACGCATATTTAACATATATATTGAATATAGTGGGGATAAGCGGCTGCAGCTGTGCCTGCGTAAATGCCAGCAAGGTAAAAAAAATTTCCGGTGATAATTCGCACCAGTGTACCGTTTGAGGGTTAAGAGAAAGTCGCGTGGGGGGTCAGCAATAACATCGCGGTCAGTCACGGGAGGGGGGGGGGTACACATTAGTGAAAGTCCGATCATGTGATTTATGGATGGCCCCATTCTAGAAAATTAAGACTCGTTAATAGAAGATGCTACAGACTGGTGTTCGATAAATAAAACTTCTTGGAGAACACTCTGGTTTTTTCGAAGATTTAAAAAATGCTTATATTGATGAAAGGTTTTTAGTGGAAATTAGACAGAAAATTAAATTTTGTAATCAAAAACGGACACAAGACATTCACTCATACTTGACTAAAATTAGAAAATTATTTACAAAACTATATCCTAGAAAAAATCGTGAATGGGAATTATGTAGAACCTATGAGAACCTGAGAATTGAATATAAAATGTACATTAAACGAAATGACTTCGAATCTTTTGAGCAATTAGAAGATTTATGTAAGGAATTTGAAACTGAGCTAGCCAAATGAAAAATTCGAGGGCAAGTTTTACAAATTACAGGACCTGAAATCGAGAATGAAAATGAATAAAAGCGCAATAACGGTAACGGGGATACAAATAATTCCGAAAATAATAACCAAATTTCCAACCTAGATTTCAGTAAAATTACCGACCTAGATTCCAAAACATCAGACCAAGGTATTGATTTAACTCTTATAACCAAATGTTACCAATGCTTAACCAACTGATATTAAGATTAACTCAAGGTCAAGGTAACCCAATGATCGAATTACCAACAGAAAATGCGGAACAAAATTTAGAAAATAATTATAGTAAACACAATTCCCAAAAACCAAATTACGAGAATAAAAATCCAAAACCGGGTAATAATTCTAGCAAGGACTCACAAGATAAAACAAGTTCAAACTGGGACAAAGAAGCGGATTAGCGGGTCATTTTAAGAGAGAATGCTCATATTACGCATACAACCAGGGAAACTGGAAGGGCGGGTATTAGGACTGAAAATATTAAAAACTAATACCGAAACGCCAGAAATTTTAAATTAGGATAAAGATGAAATAACGGAAACACGTTTTCATTTAATGTCAAAAATAGCTTATTTCAAAATTTAGTAGATAAAGGTGCCGCACATTCTTACACTGATAAGAAATTATTGGAAAAAATTCAAAATTCCAACTATTCAATTTTCAAACCCGTTTCGCGAAAATTAATGGTCGCGAACGGAGAAACGGTCGATATGATTGGACAGGTAGTAATTCCAATTATAATCGGAAAACAAGCGAAACATTTAATGTTCAAGTTAGTCCCAAAATAAAATCGGCAGGCATCCTAGGTAGGGACATAATAAAAGTCCTACGGATGACCCTAAACTATGACTCAGAAACTTGGAGGTTACGACGGAGTCCCCCCACATTCTATCCTATGGAAGCATATCCACAATCTCAATAACGAATAACAAAATAGAAAATAAACCTGAAATTAAAGTCAAAGAGAATAAGCAAATTAAAAAGGCAAATATTAGGAATAAACCGTTGATTAAAAAATAAGAAACTAGGAATATACAAATAAACCGTAATTCTGAGGTAGTATTAGCCTCAAAAGTACTAGAGAACTAAACAAAGTAGTCCAAGGTTACAAGATAGCGAAATTTTCCTAGTACCTATCAATCCTAACCAATCCCAAAAAACACAAAACGCCCATATTCCTGCAACAAATCCTAAGGAGGATATCCCAAGCTCAATTAGCATCCCCAAAAACAACAAATTCCAACCTCTAGAGAGCATCCCCGCCCACGACACTAGCGACGATTTAAGCACAGAAGACTCATTTAATTTAGGAAAACCTAGAATTTTGAGGAAAAATAAAGAAAACAATTCACAAAGATTTTTTATAATAGTAAATACGTGGGAAACATATAAGGATCAAGAGAGTAATCTTCAGAAAAATAAAAAAGTTACTAATAAAAAAAAGTTAGAAAAGGAATCTCAGAAAGCAATGGAGATATCAGAAATTGATAATAGAAATCAATGGATTAATTTCAAGAATGAAGCGATCAAATTAGATAATATTTCGGATAGTTTATGAAAAATTGACGAAAAAAATAAGTGTTCACCGGAATTTTGCGAAGGTATTGTCGAGCTTAACGAAAGCCAACAATCACAGTAAGAAAAATTTTAGATGACAAACTAAAATTATATCAGGGAAAAGAACATAGAACTCTTGTTTTGATTGGTCAAACCCTATAGTATGATACAAAAAACCGGAAAAAGACTATAGATTTTGTTTATATTTTAGAAAGGTTAACAATATTACTAAAAAGGACATATACCCAATCCCACTCATCAAAAAAATACTGAACACTTTAGGATCAGCGAAATAGATTTCGAAAATTGATACAAAAATAGCCTATTTACAAATCCGATTAGACAAAAGTTCAAAACCAATTACAACATTTACAGTCCCTGGAAAAGGCATGTACCAATTTAAAAGTATGCTTTTTGGTTTAACCAATGCCACACGTTTTTTGTTATTATTTAGATGACATTGTAATAGTAACTCAAAATTTTGACCATTTAAAATATTTGAATATTGTTTTAGACAAAATAAATGAGGAAAATTTAACGATCAGTCCGAACAAGTGCGAGTTTGGCCGCTCGAAAATCAAATACTTAGGCCACGCGATCTCCAGAATCTAAGTTCCTCATCGCCGATCTATAAAGGATCAACCAGATCTCGAGGTACCTGGGCTTCATCGCCCGAGTACCAACCAACATCGCTCGCTCGCTCTTGGCTTCGCCGTCTGGTTCGGGCTTACGAGAACGACTCACGAGAATCAATCCTGTAAGTTTGGTTAAATAAACCACTTTAAGTTAACCCGCTATTATTTTATTGACTTCACCCGCTCTCGACGCTCCAAATCCCTCCTATCCCTTAATTTGCGAGATCCCTCACAAAAAATTGGCGCCCTCCTTTAAAAAACCAAACAATTCCCACCAAAAAATCCTCCCAAGTCGAGAACGGAAGTCTGTAACGATGAAAATGGAAAATTTCGAAAAATGGATTACTTGTGTGCCATAATTTTATATTATTTTGAATTGTTGGTGATGGAATATTTATTCATGAAAATTGTTGGTGAAAATTTTAAATGAAAAATGATATTTTAATAAAAGTGCGGGTAGAATATGCAATTTAGTCAAAAAAGTGCGGGTAGACCTGTATAAATGTCCGTTAAACAGTTGGTATACTTCGCGTGCTCATAAGCCCTGCCATCTTTAACAAAAAATAAAAATACCCTGAGAAAAAACGCCTTATCTGTACTCCTTATAGCAGGATTGGATAAGTGAAGGGTCTAAAAATCAAGAATAAAAACAAAATACGTAGAAATCGGAAAGATTAACGGATAGGAAAAAACTAGGAAAAAATCGAATGAAAAATTTACGAAATAGAAGCAAAGCGGCGCCAGTCACAAAAATTGGCGAGCGAAATCACAGTTCAAGTGACGTAAGCCAAGCAACTCCAAGCGTTCCCGCCCTCAGTTCCCGCTCACCTGAGTGAACGCGTCGGTTTTTAATCAGCCGCAGAAAACCCTGAGCTAGGCCGTAAAGAATAACAAGAAAATAAGAATAGCAAAGTCGAATGCGACTAAGATCTGGAAAAATAAAAATTATTCCAAAAATGGCAAACCCGGTAGAAAATGTTAGAGATAATAGGGAAAATGATATAATTCCAGAAATTATAATCGAAGAAAATAACGCACAAGCAAGTGCGAATAATTTATAAAAAGAAAATATTGAGAGTCAATTGGTCGAAAGCAATGATAGAACAGAAGATTTAGGAAGAAACCTAAATTTCGAATCAGTAAGGGTTAGAAGAGAATTAGATTGGGGGAGGGGGGCGGTACAACCAAGTAAAAACACAGGTGCAATCCCAAGAATAAAAACACAAACGCATACAGAAAGTACGCCAAACCCACACCGACATAACAGTAGTACCCAGCAAATACAAGCATTTGGTTTACTCTCTCCCAATACCGAAAATACGTTAGGCAATTGGAGAATAGATAATGAAAATAGTAGCACTTTTGAAAATCAGGAGTTAGAATTTAGTAAAATAAATAAAGAAATCGCGGTAAAGAGAAAAGAACTCGAAAGACTGGAAAGAGACAAAAAATGTTAAGAATTGAGAAACTTAGAAAGAGATGAAATACTTAGGAAAGATAGACACAGGATAGATAGAGAAAGAGAAGAGAAAGCAAGAACAGGCCGCGAACGATTACGAATAGAGATAGAAAGGCAGGAAAATGAAAATGAAAAAATAAATAATCAAACTTTTGAAATTGATTCATTTGTAGAGAATAACATTGAATTTTGGAATGGTGCAGAAGAATTAATCAATTTTGAAGAAAATAAAAGTGATAAAATCAAAATAAAAGAACTTTCAGAAGTGATTAAAAATTTAAATGATAAAATGGATAGAATTTTAAATTCAACACAAAATTTACCGACTCAAAATAAAATACGTAATAATACTGTTCGTTTTGAAGAAACAGAATTAAATTTTAATGAGCAAAGACACGCGTTGGCAGGTGTAAGTAAAAGGATAATAAATAATAGAAGTAGCGGTCAAAGGGACAGATACTCGTTACCAAGTCCGGTGCAAAGGCAATCAATTATGAGAAGATCAAACTTGCCTCTATTTGAAACAGAAAGACAAAGTAGAATGGATAGAATTAGAGAGAGCGATAGGGAAAGAGAGGAGACGAATGAAAATAATACACATGAAATGCAAGCAACCCTTTTTCCATTTGGAATGATTCAAACGCCATTCCAAATAATGTCTAACTGGCCCATTAAATTTAAAAATAATACGGAAAACAGTCCTACTTATTTTTTGAATAGTTTACTTAGATTTAAACGAGGTTATAAAATTAGCGAAACAGATATTTTAGAAAATTTAAAAGCTGTTTTTGAAGAAGAAGCTTTAAGTTGGTTTCAGGTTAATAGAGATAATTGGCAAAATTTAGACCATTTTATGGAAGATTTTAAAGATGCATATTTAAACGAAACATATACTGAAATAATTAAAAATAAAATAAAATTTTGTAATCAGAAAAAAGAACAAGATATTCCTGCTTTTGCAACGGAAATTAAACAATTATTCGAAAAATTAATGCCGCGACCAAGCCTAGAATGGCAATTGAGAAAAGCTTATGAAAATTTGAGAATTGAATATAAAGTTTATATTGCGAGAAATGGTTTTTCAAATTTTTCAGAATTGGAAATTTTAGGACGTGAATGGGAAACAGAATTGGCAAAGTCTAAAATTAGAGGTCAACAACTAAGCATTTTAGATAAAGATGATAGTATAAATGTAAAAACATAAAAAATACAGGAAATGAAGAGAATCAAAATAAATTGAAAAACGAGAATCAACATAAAAATCAAAAACAAAATTATGATCAAAATCATCAAAAACAGTTTAGAACGAGTTATCAAAACCAACAAAACGAACCACAATTCCAACCGAGATTTCCAAATGGAAATCCTAGATTTTTTAATCCAAGATTCAAAAATAATAATAACTATCCAAATAATCCAAGATTCCAAAAAAATGCACGATTTAATAATAATTATAATAGTTTCAGAAATTAGAACCCAGCTGGACAATTATTACATGCGATTAATCAGCTGTTAGGAAACACGCAGACACAACAAACAAATAAGTCTCCGCAAATACCAGCGCTTCTATATAACGCGGAGAAGAATAATAATAAGTCAGAAGAAAAAAAAGATAATAAAGGACAGAAGAAAAATACAAACATTCAAATTATGAAAATAGTAGGGATAATAAAAAAGGTGAAATGAATCCAAGTGCACAGGATTTCATAGATCCAAATTTAGGAAACCGAAATTTAAACTATAGATCGCGAGAACCCATTACATGCTACAATTACGGGAAAGTAGGCCACTTTCGACGTGATTGTTGGTATAGGATAGATCAGGGAAACGCAAGCGGTGGTTATTAGAGACGGATAATAATCAACGAAATCAAAGACCGTCAGAATTACTTGACATAGACACAAATGACTCGTACGAAACAAGATTTCACCTTATGATATTTTAAAGATCATGAATTCAGAGTGTTAGTTGACACCGGTGCAACTCACTCATGCGTAGATGAAAAATTAATAAAAACAATACAAGAGCTAGATTATGAAATTAAAAAACCAAAAAACGATACACTAATGGTCGCAAATGGCCAAAAATAAAAAATTATAGGACAAGTCTTGATTCCAATCAAAGTATCTCATACGGAAAAATACTTATTATTCAGGCTGGTACCAAAATTGAGATCGATAGGAATAACAGGAACCGTTATGATAGAAAGATTAGGTTTAAAAATGGATTATGAGAAAAAGATTTGGTGGTTACCAGAATTACCAAATATTAAGTATGCGATACAATCAAATATAAGTACAATGCAGGAACCGGTAATGAACGATACCGAGGAAAATAAAAGTAGGAAGAATGAGAAAATGAAATTAAAATTCGGAACTAAGATTAGCCTGAGAAACCACGTGCGAGAGAAAGAGACATATTTGCTACCGTGCGAAGTCTCTTCTCCCGTGTCGCCATACACCCCACCCCAAGCCCTCATTACAGGTGATGCACGAGACTCGATCCCACCAGCACGCCAGCCGGCACAGAGTGTACGAGGGCATGCAGCCCCACACCCTAAACCCTACAATGCGAGCGACGCAACACTGGCACGAGCCAGCGTGGGCGTCGATAGATTAGATAAGCAGGCTAGTCAAAATAAAGAGAGAGTAGGCAAGAAAACAAACAAGGATAGGAATAAAATAAAGAGCGAGAGTAACATAAATACGAATTCATATGCGAAAACTAAAGATAGAAAATTAGAAACAGAATTTAAAAGCCCATTGGAATCGAATAAAGAGAAAAAGTATTCTAAATGGAAAACAGTTATCGATAAAACAGCGGAAAAAAATGATTCGATAGTAGAAAAATTATTCGCAATTAGAAAAAGTAATTGGTATAATTTTAAAAATAATGCGGTATTAAATAATGATATTACACGCATAAAATAAAAAGGAAGAAAAATTTAGAATTTTGCGAGGAAATTTCTGAAGGAATAGTAGAATTAAATGAGGCACAGCAAGTGCAATTAGAGAACTTGATGAAAAGAAAAGTAATAGATCAGGGGACATAATTAAAACCGACACATTTAACTAGCCATAAAATAGATGTTCAGTGACATGAGCCGATAAAACAAAAATATTATTATGTATCACCAAAAATAAGAGAATTTATGTATGAGGAAGTAGATAGACTTTTAGAAGAAATAATAAATAATAGAACCATCCAATAGCGACTGGTCAAATCAAATACTAACGATAAAAAAACCTAATGGAAAATATAGATTTTGTTTAGATTTTAGAAAAGTAAATAAAATAACCAAGAAGGACTTGTACCCAATTCCTATAATGTCGGAAATTTTGGACACATTAAGGTCGGCAAAATACATGTCAAAAATCGATCTTCGGTCAGCGTATCACCAGATACCGCTGGACAAAGAATCAAAACCAATTACAGCTTTTATTGTTCCGGGCAAAGGAATGTATCAGTTTAAGAGAATGCCATTTGGATTAACAAATGCTCCTGCTACATTCCAGCGCCTGATGGACAAAATAATAACACCAGAATTAAAACCACATGTATTTTGTTATCCCGATAACATAATTATAGTTTCAAAAAATTTCGAAGATCATTTAAAATATTTGAAAATTGTTTTAGAAAAAAATAAAAATGCAGGTCTAACAATAGGTTTGGACAAATGTGAATTTGGTTGTTTCGAAATAAAGTATTTAGGATTTAAAGTTAATGAAAAAGGATTACAGGTAGATGAAGATAAAATTGAACCTGTTTTAAATTTCCCAAAACCAAAGACGGTTAAACAAATTCAGAGATTGATAGGAATGGCTTCATGGTATAGAAAATTTATTCCGAAATTTGCAGAAATTATAGAACCTCTGCAAAAGCTATTAAAAAAGGAAGTGAAGTGGGAATGGACTGACAAACAGGAACAGGCATTTACGACTATTAAACACCTACTAAAAACAGCACCAATTCTTGCCTGCCCTGATTTTGGAAGTCAATTCCAACTTGAAACCGATGCTAGCGATACAGGATTAGGAGCCGTATTAACGCAAAATATAAATGGTGAAAATGTTGTAATAGCGTTTGCAAGTAGAGGTCTTAATGGCGCAGAACGTAAATACTCGGCTTCAGAAAAAGAATGTTTAGCAGTAGTCTGGGCAATAAGAAAGTTTTGACCATATTTAGAGGGATATTCATTTAAAGTTATTACATATCATATCGCCTTAAAATGGCTTCAAAGTTTAAAAAATCAAACTGGCCGATTAGGAAGATGGGCTTTGGAATTATTAGAGTACGATTATGAAATAATGTATAGAAAGGGAAGTTTAAACCATGTCCCAGGTGCGTTATCAAGGTCGAATGAAAATGAAATAAAAGTTTCAAGTATCTTAGCCGGTATAGTAGAAACCCAGGAAGAAGATTTTAAAGAAATTGAAGATAATTGGTATAAACGTGAAATGCTACATGTTAAAAATAAGCCAGAAGAAAATCAAAATTGGAGAATACGCGATAATCAATTATATTTTTATAGAGCCGACCCTTTAAAATCAAGCTTAAATTTAGATAGCAACCCGTGGAAATTAACGATACCAAAAGAATTACGAGAACAAGTTTTAATTGAGAATCATGACAATAAACAAGCAGGTCACTTAGGTATGGAAAAAAAACTACGCACAAATTTCTGAAAATTATTTTTGGCCTGGAATGTATTCTGAAACATTAAAATACGTGAAACAATGCGAAATTTGCCAGAGAATAAAACCAAAGGTAAATAATCAAATAGGTATAGTGGGAAAAAGAATAATTGAAGAACCATGGACAGTGGTAGCATCTGATATGATGGATCCGCTGTCAATGACAAATTGAAGAAATCAATATATTCTAGTTTTCGTTGATATGTATAGTAAATGGGTAAAAGAATTGTACAACAATTGAAAACGAATTTCATAAACGTATAATTTCAAAATGGGGAACTCCTAGAATTTTATTTGCAGATAACGGCAAAGAATGCATAAATAAATCAATTATTAATTTAACTAAAACATTTGGTATTAGACATTCAAAAACTTCTAAATATCATGCACAAGCAAATCCAACTGAAAGATGCAACAGGTCAACTGAAAGATGCAACAGGTCAATTAAAACGGCAATAAAAGCGTATTTAGAGAAAGACCATAAAACATGGGACGAAAATTTAGATGATTTACAATTTGCATTAAATACAAGTAAACATTCTGCAACAGGTTTCACACCAGCTTTTTTAAATTTAGGTAGAGAACTCCAACCAATTCAAGCATTGAATAAAGATTTAGATGATAAAAGCGAAATAGAATACCAAAAGTCTGAAAAATGGACTGATAGAATGCGAAAATTAAAAATAATTAGAGAAGAAGTAGTTAAAAATTTAGATACCGCAAACGAAATGCAACCTAGACATTACAATCTCAGACGTAGGCCAATAAGTTTTGAAATTGGCGAGCAAGTTCTAAAAAGTAATACAATTTTATCAAATAAAGGGGAAGGAATAACTAAAAAATTAAATAAAAATTTCGAAGGACCATTTTTCATTAATGCAAAGATTTCACCAACAATTTACGAAATAAAAACAAAGAATGGAAAATCATTAGGTAATTGGAACGTTAAAGAGATTAAGAAATTCAACATTAGAAAATAGATTTGAAATTGTTTTTCTTTAAAATGGCATGCATGTAAATAATTTTAATTTTCACACCACTGATACTGACAAAAATGACAGAAACACTTACACCTACATAAAACAACAAAAACAGGAAAACATTTAATTTACAGGAAAATGGACCCAAAATTACTGGAGTTGAAATGCAGAGATTGCCTCCTTGTCCTTGTGGGTGAAGAACTGCGTACCCACGCATACAAAAAATGGGTAGATCTCCTTCAACCACCATCTACAGAGACGGTAGAGGAGAAGATAGTGAGACTAAGAGAGATAGACAGGAGAAGAAAAGCAGAGAAGGATATGGAGATGTACAAAGAAATAAGAAAAATTACGGAAAGAATGGAAATAGAAACCAAATATAAGATGTTTGACGAATTTGGATCTAGAAGGGGGGATGAAAGAATCAAAAAATTATCGGAAGAAACAAGAAAATCATACGGCTTGATTACTATTGAGGAAGTAAAGAAAGGAATAAAAGAAAAGAAGAGAAAGGAAAAGGAAGAGGAAGAAAGAAAAAAAGGGAAGAGGAGAAAAAACAACAGGAAGTCTTGAACAAAATAAAAATCCAACAAGAAAAAGAAAGGGAAGAAAAAGAATTAGAGGAAATGCGAAAGCTATTAAAATATCGGCAAGAAAAATACACGAAGGAGCCGCAAGAGCAAGGAGAGAAGCTAAGTTGGAGGAAGAAAGGATTTTAAGGAAGGAAGAACGGGAGCAAAAGTTCAAGAAAATGAAGGAGGCTAAGAAGATAAGAAGAAAGGCTGATGAACAAAAAAAATATTGTTGCCAATTGAAGAGTTAAAGGAGGATTCGTCAACACACTGGGATACGGACGTCTAAAAATCATAATTGAATAAAATTCTTTTTTGGACTTACACACAAATACTAAAGAACAATTAATTTCATACCTTTCATAAACACAACAGTTATTAATGAAATCAATAATATAGTAGTATTGAAAATAATATTATTAGATTTTGCAAATAGATTAGATCATGTGATAAAAGTAAATATGGCTATTAGAGGCCAAGGCAGAAGTTCGATTAAAATAAAGTAGATTTTAGATATAAGTTAATTTTCAGCAAGAAGAACCAAATAAAGGAAACGTCGGAAGAAGACACTCATCTGGAAAGGAAACAACTAAAATAAGAGATAATTTAGTTAAGAAGTTATAAGAAAATAGTCAAAACTAAGACGTTAAATTTGATTGTTATTGAAGTAGGATGCGCAAAAGCAGAATTAAGAGAAAATAATATTTTTAAAGTCATTTTTTATTTTTTTTTTATTTATTTTTTTTTGAGCGGCAGCAATTTTCTTTAATTATGTTACAGAAAGAAAAAGATGGAAGGCATCAAGGCGTGGAAATGTCGTTACTGCGAGAGGATGGTTCCGGTGGAGCTTTATATTTTTCACGACACCTACTGTACTGAAATGTCGAATCCGACCAAAAATTACCACACGGTTCCGGATTCGACCAAAACCAAGTACATCAAAGGCGGTTGGTAGAAACAAACAAAAGATTTAAGGACATCTTGAAAATAACAGTTGAAGGAAACGAACTGACACAAGAAGAAGACAGGCAAATGATTGAGGAGGAACAAGAAGACGATTCATATGTACAACTGGACATCACGGAGGAAGAATCCTTGTTTGCATTCGGCGAGGAACTGTTAAAATAATTAACCTCGTCCCTAACAGAGGGGGGGAGGTTGTAACAAAGTCACGAGCACCCCGCTACGGACCAGGAGTGGGGAGAGCACCACTTCCTGGTTCTAACACCCAAATCCTCGTCTTGGAGCGTTAGTCTTGTGCTACCTGCACCGTAACCCGGTAATACCTTTTTGAAACCAAACCACCCCCGTGTCTCCATAACGACGCCACGCGATCTCCAGGATCTAAGTTCCTCATCGCCGATCTATCAAGGATCAACCAGCTCTCGAGGTACCTTGGCTTCATCGCCCGAGTACCAACCAACATCGCTCGCCCGCTCTTAGCTTCGCCGCCCGGTTCGGGCTTACGAGAACGACTCACGAGAATCAATCCTGTAATTTTGGTTAAATAAACCACTTTAAGTTAACCCGCTATTATTTTATTGACTTCACCCGCTCTCTCGACGCTCCAAATACCTCCTATCCCTTAATTTGCGAGATGGGGCCGAATCCCGGTACTCAGCATCAGAAAAAGAGTGCCGAGCCGTGGTTTGGGCCATACAAAAATTTAGGCCGTATCTAGAAGGTTATAGTTTAAAAGTAATAACGGACCATTTAGCGTTAATGTGGCTCCGTAACCTAAAAAGCCCCACTGGACTACGAAGTCATACACAATACCGTAAAGGTAGCTAGAATTTCGTACCTGATGTTCTCTCGAGATCAGGAGAACCAGCAAAAAACATAGCGTTCACATTAGCTTGTAGCGTAGAAAACCCGAAAGCGCACGTATACGATAATACAGGCGACTGGTACTCAACAAAGTAAGACAAATTAAGAAAAGAGCCGAAGAACACGAAAAATGGACAATCAGAGATTCGTAAATCTATTTTCACAGAACTGACCAATTTAAATCTACTCTATTGACTCAAACTCTTGGAAATTAGTCATACCCAAAAAACTTAGACGTCAAGTTTTACGGGAAAATAACGAAAAAATCCAAGCGGGACATTCAGGCTCAGAGAAAACTTACGCGATAATTTCCGAACATTACTTCTGGCCACGGGTATATTCGGACGTTATCAATTAAGTAGAAAACTGCCTGATCTGTCTAAGAGTAAAAGCTAGTAACTAAAATAAGATAGGATTGATGAGAGAAAGGGTAATCGAAGAACCAGGGACCTTGGTAGCAGCTGATATCATGGGCCACTAACAAGTTCCAAAAGAGAAAAAACCAATACATTTCAGTGTTTGTAGACCTATTTACAAAATGAGCTGAAACAATCCCAATTAAAAAAGCTAACGGGATCACACTAGAAACTGAATTTCACAAACGAGTCATTTCGCGTTGGCGAACACCACGAATCCTTCATACGGACAACGGCACCGAATTTGTAAATAAAACATTAAGAGATCTAACAGAAAAATTCGATATTAGGTACACGAGAAGGCTCTTTATTATATATTTATTTATTATATTATTTATTATATATCACGCCCAAGCAAACCCAACCAAACGATACAATAGGAGAATTATACAAATAATTAAGACCTATATAGAAAATGATCACTCTACCTGGGACGAACATATAGACGATTTGCAGTTCGCAATAAATACTAGCAAAAACTCGTCGACACAATTCACTCCAGCCTTTTTAAATTTAGGTCGTGAATTAGAACCACTCCAATCCCTCAGAAAAAATATAGGGAACGACAGCGAAATAAAGTTTCAAAGCGTAGATAAATGGACGGATAGATTAAGAAGGTTACAAATAATAAAAGAGGAAGTACAGAAAAATTTAGATAAAGCAAACGTAACACAGGCTATCAATTATAATTTAAGAAGAAGAACACTAGAATTCAAAACAGGAGACCCTATCAAATAAAGCAGATAAAAAAGCAGGCAAACGTTACGACCAATACGAAGGTCCATTTATTATTAAGAAACAGGTTTCTCCAACTATATATGAATTAGAAAACCTTAAAGGAAAAACCATTGGAGAATGAAATATAAACGATTTTAAATAAGAAAACGTAAGTACAGATAATTGGAAATAGACGTAAGAAATACTAATGAACTTAAGTTAGAATATTTACACTTAAATAACCGCAAAATGCAAAGGATCCATAGCATTAACGACACAAATGAACTCGAAAAGAATTCTAAACAATATTTTAAACTCAACTATTGTAAAATAACTCTAAGAAATTACTTGAAAGATAACACAATATTGACTCCTAATACAAGACAGAAGGAAGCACAAATAATGGAACGCAGAACTCAAAATTTCATAACAGGAAACAAATTTACCCTGGCTTTTTGTTAATAAACTAAATTTTATAGTTTTAAGGGTTCATTCACAAAATACGTGATATGTTAGGGGGGGGGGGGGGGCCTCTGTCAAAGTATCATTCTCCATGTTAAGTGCAATGGAAAAATTATCATGGGGTGTATAAAGTTCCTGAAAAATGTATCACGTATTTTGTGAATGGCCCCCAACGGGATTCACAATTTAAATAATTTATTACTAAATAAAACAAAAGCAACTAAACTCAAACAATAACAGAATCAAAGGACAATCGACTCTAAAAACAAGAAATTTTAATGATAATTGAACCCACGGACGAGTTCTTTGTTTTTCTTTTCAACAGAAACAGAAAACTACTATAGGTTTCAAAAATGTTGACTTCTCTACAAAAGTTTGAATAAGTCAGTGAAAAAAAAATCACTAAAGAATGTAACATACATCACTGTAAAGATAATTTTATTGTGAACAAATTCTCTATTCATGGCACCGTCATATATTAATTATAAATAAAGTTACAGTTGGGCGAAGGTACAAAAACACGGTCAACAGCGTCAATTTCACGACAGTGAACTTTGACTTGTTATATTTTGTTGAAAAATCAATAGAAATAAGGGGAAAAAAATCAGGCGAATTTCTTGACATTTTCTGTAAATCTATGCGTCATACGAATTTCAAAATTTTAATTATTATAGCTTACAGAGTTCATTATAGAGGAGGACCTTATCTTAGATCCAAGTTGTGTCAGAAAGCTCAGCTAAAGCTTGAAATAAGTAAAAAAAATTCAAATAATACAACGACATAAGAAATAAAGTTTCGAAATTATTGAATAATTGGCTATAAGCAATTATTTATTCTATGCTTTTTTTATGTCGCTTGGGGGCGCCCAGTGTAACTGATCCAGGCAATATAATTGTCCGCTCCAGGGTTCCCATTCAGTCTCTTCCACTCAGTCCCATATCAGTAACTTTTCCAGAAGCCTGAAAATAAATACACGTGCAACAAGTTATAACTGCCCAAAGGCGTAGAAAATATTTATTTTAATTATTAGGAAAATGGCAGTTGATGAAACTCATTTTTTTATCACACTTTGTTCTTAATATAAACATTTACGTCTATTTTCTTTCTTATTTTCATATGAAGTCCATAATTTTATCCAAACATTACAAATACACTACCAGCGGAAATTGTATACATTCCTATTTTTTGAGCTGTTGCGAATGTTACTTAATTTGTATAATATTAATATGAAAATTTGTTCCTCATGATAACACGAAAGGTAATAAAATTCTTTGTCTAATAAGCCCAACTTGAAGGCAAAATCTCAATATCATAAAAAAAAATATTGCAAAAAAACTTAAAATTTCGATGTTTTCAAAAAAATGATCTAACTCTGAAAATAATAAACATTTTTGAAAGTTTTTGGACTTATTTTGAAGGCAATTATCCATCATTCTAACTTAGGGTCAAGGTTGGTGCAAACAACTCGGAAAATTTCAAATAACTACCGTACTCGACACAAGCTTTAAAAATTCAAAACAATAATATTTTTATAAATGTTACTAAAACTTATTAAAATGTGAAAAATAATGATTTTTTGTTTAATTTTGTAAGTATTGACACATACTTGAAGTTTTGCGACTTCTTTGCATCAACTTCGATTCTAGAGCTGAATATATGGAAAAAATTGTATCAAGCTGGTTCTATTCTACTATTCTATTTTTTTCAAAAATACGTCTTATTCTAAATAATTGAAAAAAGTACATCTTAATATCATTAAAATTACCAAAGTTATGAAAATTCAAAGAAAGAAGGACAAAAATGTTCAATTATAGAATTTTCATAAAAATTACTAACAGTAGATGCAATTTTTCAGATGAGTCGGTTTCTCCAATTGTATTTTTCATCTTCCTCTGGAAGTTTCTTACTTTTCTGGAGTGGAACTATCAGCGTGAGAAGTTAAATTCATGTTTTCAAGAGAATATCAGTTTCCTACGTCTTTGGCTTTTTTTTTTAGTTTTCCCAAGTTATAGACATCAGGTAGCTGGTGGAAAGTGCCGAATAGTGACCCTTGACTGACATTGATACTGATGACTCCTTTTATGCGCGCAGAAAAAAAAATCCTAGAAAAAATAATTGCTAATAACAAATTATTTAATAATTTTGAAACTTCATTTCATATGACATTGTATTATTTGATTTTTTTTTACTTATTTCAAGCTTTAGCTGAGCTTTCTGACACAATTTGGAGCTGAGATAAGGTACTCCTCTATAATTAACTGTGTTAACAGTGTTTTTGTACCTTCGCCCAACTGCAACATTATTTATAATTAATATATGACGGTTTGATGAATAGAGAATTTGTTCACAATAAAATTATCTTTACAGTGAAGTTTGTTACGTTCTTTAGCGATTTTTTTCACTGACTTATTCAAACTTTTATAGAGAGGTCAACATTTTTGAAACCTGTAGTAGGGAAAATTGTAAAGAACTACAATATGAATTTTGCGAAAGATTAATACGAGAATTTATTTACATACCATATAACCTTTTTGACAACGAAAAATAATTTAAATTTTGCAAAAAATGTACAACTCTAAGAATCTAACATAATGAAACCGAAACATAATTATTGATTGGATGTAAATGGTTAAAATCAAAATTCGTAAAGCAAGCCTCAAGAGGAAAACAAAACAATTGCAAAATTTGGTTTAAAGGCTGATTTTGAGTCTATATCAAACTTGGACAGAAGCATTACGGAAATTTTAGGTATATACCCGAAACCCCGCTGGGGAGGGTGGCGTACCCGTGATGAGACGGAACCTCCCGAGGGTTCCCGAAGTTCTGGGCGACGCAAAGTAAGGCAATTTGCGAGAACAGCGTCACAAATCTGTAACCATTTCAAATTACAACTAAAAATAATGAAACTTGGTACATCGAAGGTATAGTTATCGCTGATGTACAACGTTTTATTTTATGTCCAAGATATTGCTCATGACGAATCTGAAAGCAGATTTCCAAAATTCGAATTGGCAGATCCAATATGGGTGTTCAAGTGAAGAAAAAGTGTATAAATGTTAGTAAAAAGAAGTAAAACTAATAAAAGTTTAAAAACGGGGAATTTTTAAGTCGCTTATTATGAAATTTAAATCCGATTTTCAAAATTCAAAATGGCTGATCCAAAATGGTGGACAAAAATCTTGGAAAATGTACAAATTTCTGTAAAAATCAGTACCTCGGAATTGTTTGGGACTGTGATTTCGAATATTAAGTTACACTTTCAAAATACAGAATGGCCGATCCATTATGGTGGACGGAAAACTTGAAAAATTGATATATCTTTGTGAAAGTCAGTAACCGGGGGTTTTTTGGTCACTTATTACGAATCTTTAGTCAGATTTTAAATTTTTTAAATGGCTGGTGATAAATTGCGGGCTTGTAAATGTTTATAAGAAATGTTTTTTTTACTCATTTAAAACTAAAAAATTGTTTACACTTCAAATTTACACGTGATGCATTTATTACTGGTTCTGACGAAATAAGCATTAAATGTGACGTGCGCCGAAGAAAAAGGGGGCTTACTCTGAAAAGTGAGATTTTTCAGGGCGTGTGGTCGAAGTCGACCGGATAGACGCGACTTTTAGGAGAGAGGGAAGACTCACGAAATCTTCCCTCTCCACTTACCACTACATTCTCACGAGAAAAGAGATAGGTCGTAGACTCGGCTCACGGACGGGTATAGATGAGACGCGGAGATATAGTGTTGAGTGGTGGGAGGTGTTTCACGGGATCTCGAGCTCTCGAGTGAAAGCTTGATTTCTCGGGTACCTAACAACTCAATTATAAGCAATAATAACGCTCGAAAAATTTTTTCGATCGCTTAATTAAAAAAAGCAATTCAAAAACTATCGAAAGTTGTAAAAACCTCGATTTCGATTTTTTTAGAGTAAGCCCCCTTTCTTCAGTGCACGTCACAAATAGATAGTCATTAGATTTTGATTGTAAAAAACAATCTACTGAAGTAAGTAAATAAAATAATAAAAAATAGAAGAAGATAAAATAAGACCTAAATAAGATTCGTATTCAGCGTCCCAAAAAAACCTTCGGGTACTGATTTTCATTAACATTGATAAATTTTTTAATTTTTTCGTCCGCCATATTTGATCAGCCAATTTGAATGATAAAAAAATGGTCTAAGATTCTGAATCATAGCCCCAAATAATCCCGATGTACTGATTTTTACAAACATTTATAACATTGTCAAGTTTTTTGTCCGACCTATTTGATCAGCCATTTTCAATTTTGAAAATCTGGCTTAAAATTTATAATCAGCGTCCCAAAATACCCAAAGTACTGACTTTCACAAACATTTATAAAGTTTTCGATTTTTTCGCCCGTCATATTTGATCGGTCATTTTAAATTATGAAAATATGGCCTACGATTCTGAATCAGAGGTTACAGATTTATGATGCCGTTCTTGCCAAATTGCCCCACTGTGCGACGGCGCATCTCTATCGATGTGTCGCTCCATCCTGCCAACGTACCGCTCCACGGAGAAAGTCTCCTGCTTCTCACCATGGTCTCCTACCAGGACCACCCACATCAGAAGGGCAATCTGCCCCTTCCAACCGCCCGACAGTTTACGCCACGAACTGCCGGTCAACTATGAGTCATGTAAGTGTCAATAAATATTGCTATTATTTCGTAACCTTGAAGGGTTTTATTGTGTTAATCCATTCTCAGTATTCCACCTCTTAATTTCCCTCCTCGGTATTAACTCCGTGATAAGGTTGTCTTCTTTCTATAATAAAGAGGACGCTCAGGCGGTTAGGTGCTCGGACTTCACTTTAGAGGCCCCTGAGCCGGTACCTCTGGAAAATTTTTTATATTCTCGCATTTAGGTTCTGGTGGTTCGGATCCCACCTTAAGCAGTAGGTCCCCACATCATGCACTTGGCTGCAACCCAGTCCGTGGATGGTGGCGTGAAGAAGAAACCAGGCTGCCAAATATGTCATATTAGGCATACTACTCTCATGAGACCATCTTTACTGCATTATGAAAATGCGTCTGTGCCTGACGATATATATAGAAACAGCCCCGTGTGGAAAGATTCGCATAAAATTTCTAACTCAAGAACAAAAACACCTAAGACATTTTGGGTTATAACCATTTTGAGCTAAAACGTTACCTCGATTTCGCAGTTCTTATGACAAAATTTTAATTGTATTATATTATAAGTATTATATATAATTCGAAAAAGGGTTGTACAACCACCTCAGGCCCCACTGGGAGCAAAGGCCATCTAAAAATGACACCGGCTCCCAGTAGAACTGCAGTAAATCACACATATGGCCACGTCTCACGACCGTGAGATGGGTGGTCACAGGGACGATGAAATCACAACGACAGGCCGGCAAAACCCTCGTGTGTCTTGAGTACACCAAGCGACCCAAGGATGACAGCTTTCTGCATCCATCTTGCAAGTGCCTTGGCATTTTTTTGGGCAAGCGGGTATCGCTTTAAGGTTACGAACCAGAGATAGTTTCGCAACTGTCAGAGCACCGATCACGAGGATCACGAGCACAAAAGAAAAACTTCCGCGAACAGCTCCTCTATAAGAGGATGCATGGCATCTTCCACAGAAATGTGGAGGATCAGTCGATGTCGTATGAGCTAACGTTTGCTTTCCTTAAATCACCCGGATTGAAGTCGGGCACGGAGCGTTTCATTTTGGCATGTCAAGACGGTGGCATTTCCACTCTAGCATACCGTCGCCACATTTTGAGCCAAGACATTCCCGATGATAGCTGCAGAGCGTGTCATGCACACTCCGAGCATCTAGGACACATACTATCTAGTTGTCCAACATATGCGGGAACGACCTACATCCAAAGGCACAATGCGGCACTAAGAGTGCTTTATTACCACCTCTATCACTCTTACTGCATTAGCCCAAATACCGCTCCGCTAAACGCTCCTAGATAAAAAAAGTCAATTGTCGAAAATGAGAAGTGCCGCATATACTGGAACTTCATATTCTCGACAATTGTTTCTGTTGCGCAGTTGAGGCCTGACATAGTTCTCCTTGACTTCGAGAAACGAAACATGTTCTTTATCGAATTTTCGGCACCAGCTGACAAAAACGTCATAGCCAAGGAGAGAGAAAAGAAGGAGAGGTTTAAAGACCTTATAAGGGAGTTGCGACGGTTATACCCGGCATATTCTGTTAAGCTAATCGTCTTGATCATGGGCGCTCTTGGAGGTGCCAAGGTTTTACTGGTTGAGAGCCTGAAAAGCCCCCCTGGTGTGTCAATAAAATGCTGAGACACTTACGGGGAAAATGCAGAAGTCGGTCGTCTTTGGGTCGCTCCCTGTCCTCAGGGTACACGAAACTTTTGCCGGATCATCGTATTGAATTAGTTGCAGACTGTAACCACCTATCTCACGATCGTGAGACGTTATTACAGCTGAAATTTTACCGCGATTTTGCTGAGAGCGGGTGCAATTTTTCAGATTAGAATCCGCTCCCGGCGAAATCCTGCGGTTGTCCTTATGACAAACTTTTAACTATGTATATATACATATATTCGGTTTCGGTTCCTCTGCAATCGAAGCGAAGGGCCTATGACAAAGGCACCGGAAGCGTCCTCGAGTTGCAGATAGAGGGTTTCTGTACCAAGGGTTTCTGCTGAAAATGGTAACAATAATTAATAAGCAGTCGCGGACAAATGTCGAGAGGTGGTCCCGAAGGAATTAATCCCCAAGCGGAGGCGTAAATACGGTGCCGAAAGCTGAATGGCACCTGGGTGAGGTGTCTCAAACGGTGCATCTGGGATACCGCGCGACCTCTCAGAGTATGCAGCCTTATCCTTGCTCGTGGGAACAACAATGATAACACCAAACTGCATGCTCTGTGGTGCGAGAAACACCCAAAGCTCTTGCACTTATCGCTTCAACGTCTGCGAAACCGTGCCAAAGAACTCCGGAAAAGGGGTTATGTAAAGGGAGCGCCTACTCTACCTGCAGGAACCGGAGAAGCATCAACATCCAGGTTTCTCTCAAGCCTAAGGATCTGGCTGAACTGGATGGCGAGCTTCGTGGAGATTTTCCGAAAAGTCCGATCTCTGGACTATCAATTGCAGTGTGTATAATGCAGAGAGAGCTTTGGCGGATGCAATCCGTAAAAAAACCGTGAGAAAAGTATTAGGAGGCATGAAGAACTATTTCGCTATCAAGACCTTTTGGTGGAAGAAGTTTCCTTCAACGCATGAGCATCTGGCCCGCATTTTCACCTCATATCTAAAGTCGGAAGAGCCTATTCTGGAGCGGTTGTGGGATGGACGCACAGTGCTCCTCCCGAAGGTGGGCAACTTTTCTGACCCTAAGAATTACAGGCCAATAACTTGTCCGAACACGCTGTATAAAATATTCACAGGTATCGTAAATGATAGGATTGTTTGTACAATCGGACCTGTGTGGCGAGAAATGTACAAACAACGCGGCTCAAAGAAAGGCGTAGCAGGATGTCGGGAGAACCTGCTCATTGATAGAAGTATCTGCAATGGCCTAGATTCACTACCGGATAGCTTTCGATTCTACCTCCCATAGACTTATCATCTGTCTGTTGGAAAGCTTAAAGGTTCATTCACAAAGCGTGGGATGCATAGAGAGATTGATGCGACTATCTCTTGCACTTCGCCATTCAGAAGCGACACTTCTGCGGCAAACCTAGAAATCGAAATCATAAGGTCACTCATGTATTTCAGATGGATGATCTCAAGATTTATGTTAAAAATAAAGAACAACCAGATCTAACTCTAGGGATTATCGAGAAATACACTCGGGATATTGGAATGGAGTTTGGGTTAGAAAAATGCGCCAAGGCTTATTTAAAGCGAGGAAAACTTAATAACATCCCCGAACACCATGAGCTCGTCGGCAGAAGCGCTATACGACACCTTGGTGTTGAAGAGACCTGTACATACCTGGGCGTGCCACAAAGACGCATTCAGGACGTGACATCTATAAAGGATACTCGCCGATGCAGATACGAACGTCTTATCCGACAGATACGGTCCTATGAACTGTTGGCGTGGAACAAAGTATCTGCAACGAACATGCTTGCCGTGTGTTTCCACGGACGAAGGACGAGTTCAGATCTCTTCTCTGTGCTCCGAAAAAGTTTAAGCACATGAACAAAAGCTTGTGCCTTAAGTCGTCCGTTCCGCGACTTTCTATGACAGGCCACGCCCTCAGGATGGTCACGGAATGCTTAATCTTGAGTGTCTTCACAACAGGATTATTCTGTGTACAGCATAAATCATAGCAAATGGACGAGACCCTCTTATTAAAATTGTCAAGGAAATGCATCAAACGTTATCCATCTCAAGTACTTATATCTAAAATCCCGGGTAAAGAAATCAGAGCAGAACAACTCCTTCCAACGTTTCCTCGGCAAGAGGGTGCACGACGCCTTTCACAGAAATGTGAAGACATAGTCGAGGTCGAAAGAACTGACGTTTTCTTTCCTAAGATCATCTGGCGTGAAGTCGGGAACATTGGGTGTCATTCTCGCGCACCAAGGCGATGCCTCCCCCGGCGAAAACCCGTGGTTATTTAAAGGATAAAATCTCAACATATGCATACTTGTTTTTCTCACCAGCTTTCGTTCAAAAAATACATAACACTTTTTTCTGACAATTTGCCCTCCCCTCACCCCTTCCAAATGCTTTTTCTTCAATAAGTGTTCATGGGCGTAACGCTAAAGGTGACTACCCCCCTCACAATACAGGCCTGACCTATTCTTAAACGGTCACTCACAATATAAATTAAGGCTGATCGAACGGTGTACGAAAGAAGGATAAAATATGTAGATGCACTCAAATTTCCGCGTCGCATTCTTAATTTTATCTCAAAACTTAAAAAGGGCACTTTGTGAAGTTTCCTCCAACCCAAAGGGGTTTCACTGTGAATGGAGTTTGTGGATGTTAAGCTATTTGAGGAAAGAGAACATGTCTGTGCTAAAATGCAAGAGACCAACTTAATTTAATATCGGACAGGCTGTGCACGCTCTAATCACAGAATCGTTTCGGGACAAAGTATCTTGCTTTTCAAGGGATTTGAGACGAATTTATTTATATTAGTAACAACTTGAAAAAAGCAAGTATAAAACGGCAGCCTTTTTAAGAAAATTGACTTGAGATATTTCCAGAAAAACTTCTGCTATATTGTTAATTTTGAACTTTGTTAAATTTTCTGGAAGATTTCAAAAGTGGACGAAAAGATCTATCATATGTCGATTAGAGTTAGAAAGCTCTCGAGAATAATTAGTTGATGTTGCAGTGTCGAGCAGGGTATAATATATATATGTGTGTGTGTGTGTGTTGGTCGTGACCCTGCCCTGCCGAACGCTCCAAGGGAGATAGAGTCAATTGTCCAAAACGAGAAGTGCCAAACTTTCTGGAACTATGATTCTTGGACAGCAGTCTCCTTGCACACCCGAGGCCCGACATCGTTCTCAAAGACTACGAGAAACGCACTATATTCGTGATCGAATTCTCGGCTCCGTCCGAATACGAAATTGTTCTTGTGATAGGTGCTCTCGGAGGTGCGAAACTATCACTGGTTCGTAACCTTAAAGCCATCCCGCGTGCCAAAAATATGCTAAGGCACTTGCGAGATGGATGCAGGAAGCTGTTATCCTTGGGTCGCTTCGTGTTCTCAAGAAACATGATGGTTTCGCGGGCCTGTCGCTGTGATTTCATCGTGCCCTGCGACCACCCATCTCACGATTGTGAGACGTGGCCATGGATGTGATTTACCGCTGTTGCACTGGGAGCCAGTGTCATTTTTTAGACTCAGTGGAATCCTGCGGTGGTTTTTTAGCCCTTTTTTTTAATTATATATATATATATATATATATATATATACAGGGTGATCCTGAACTCGTCATATTCCTTGTACATACACATTCCTTGTACAAACCTGAACAAAAAACCAAAAAATCAATAGTTTTTAAACTTTAACATTACTTTGAAGAGAATCTTAAAAACATTCTCCAGAGCTGAAAAATGACTACAGTAAACAGAAAAATAGGCATATTTTTATGTTGGTTAGGCTATACGCATTTTCAGTCGCCCATGGCAATTTACACAGTCGCTTATTTTTGATCACTCTAATATACAGAATGATCCTGAACTCATCATATTCCTTGTACGTACACATTCCTTGTACAAAACTGAACAAAAAACTACTGTGGCAAAATGTTGTAAGATCAATGGTTTTTAAATTATTGAGAGTTGTAAAGAACCAGTGGGAGCTCGCTATTTCCGCGCGTGCATAGCATCTTGCGCGAACTCTAGAATTGAAATCAAGGGAATCACTGAACAAGTGAGGGTGATATGTTGTGAGAACTTCACGTTGCTTCGAAATTGTTTGCCTCTGGCGAAATATTAGAATTATTGACTTGAAGTACATCACGTTCTAGAGTTCGCGCAAGATGCTTATGTACGCGCTTGAATAGCGAGCTCCCATTGGTTCTTTACAACTCTCAATAATTTAAAAACTATTGATCTTACAACATTTTGTCACAGTAGTTTTCTGTTCAGTTTTGTACAAGGAATGTGTACCTACAACAAATATGATGAGTTCAGGATCACCCTGCATATTAGAGTGATCCAAAATAAGCGACTGTGTAAATTGTCATGGGCGACTGAAAATACGTATAGCCTAACCAAAATAAAAATATGCCTATTTTTCTGTTTACTGTAGTCATTTTTCAGCTCTGGAGAATGTTTTTAAGATTCTCTTCAAAGTAATGTTAAAGTGATAAAACTGTGAGTACACTCTAAGAATTACCCAGCGAGGCCTCTGGAGGCCACTAATTCAATCTTCCCTCCTGTTATTATTACTACCGTCAGGGTCAGTTTGTATTTCGAGCCACCAACAAAATTCGCCTTAGCGCGGTAAAATTATCATTTTTTCCCCTTTTATCAAACCCTTTTTTTATTATAAATCCTTGAGCATTTTAATTGTTCTTTCTAGATTTATTATAAGAGGTTTAAAGTATACTCTGTAAAAATTTCACTACACACAAACTTAACCAAAGTGTGCGATAAGTCTGCAAATATTGAAATTTTTGTAGCATTCTCCTTGTTGTAAAATTGTTACATAATATTTCTAAAATATGAAAAGTTGACAAAATCCATCTCTAAATCTCGGAAAACAAGATTGAATAAAGTGGTTCATAACTTATTATGGAAAATTTAACATGAAAAAGAAGTTGTATTTTTGGGTGTTAAACTCTATAAGAGGAACAATTACTTGTTGAGAGCTAAAAAATCACTCAGCAGCAAAGCAAAAAAATAGGCATATTTTTATTTCGCCTAGGCTATACAAATTTTCAGTCGCCCGTGAAAATTGGATTGAAAATTGGAGTGGTTCCGTGGACGAAGTCCGGATAAAGAAAGCATAGGAGAATAACTTCCGCGAACACCACTATGACAAGAGGATGCACAGCATCTTCCACAGAAACCTGAAGGATCAGTCCTTGTCGTATGAGCTAACGTTTGCATTCCTCAAATCACCCAGATTGAAGTCGAACATGGAGGGTTTCATTTTGGCGTGTCAAGACGGTGTCAATTCCACTTTAGCATTCCGTCACCCCATTTTGTGACAAGACGTTCCCGTTGATAGCTGCCGAGCGTGTCATGTACACCCCGAGCACCTAAGAAACATACTGTCTAGTTGTCCAACTCATGCGGGAACGACGTACATCCGAAGGCACAATACGGCACCAACAAGAGTGCTTTATTACCATCTCTGTCACTCTTATGGTATTAGCCCTGAAACCGCTCCGCCAAACGCTTCAAGGGGAACAGAGTCCATTGTGAAAAATGAGAAGTGCCGCATATACTGGAACTTCCTACTCATATCCTCTTGTCGAAGGGCTATACATGGAAGTTTTCCTCCTGTTCTTTCTTGATCTGGGCCTTCAGGAGTGTGTACTCAAGATGGATAATGATTGATGCATTTTGCTCACCTCTGATATTGAAGTTAAGGCCAAATGTTTTAACAGCCCCCTCCGTTGCTTTGTACAGAAACGCTCCTTTGCACAATTCTTCGTGTTCCCTGACCATTTTAAGGGCAGGGTCTCGTCCATTTGCAACTATATGTGCTGTACCCAGAATAATCCTCATGGGAAGACATTCAAGATTCAGTATTCCGCGACCACCTTAACGGCGTAAGAAGTAAAGTCGCGGAACAGAAGAATGAAGGTGCATGCTTTTGTTCATGTGTATAACCTTACGTGACCCGATATCGAGAAATCTGAGCTCGTGCTTCGTCCATAGAACCACTCCAAATGAATTCAGTACTATCGGGACGACAAGCATGTTCGTTGCAGATACATTCTTCCTCGCCGACAGTTCGGAGGACCAAATCTTTCGGATAAGACGTTTGCGTCTGCATCGGAGAGCATTTTTTATAGATGTTACGTCCTGAATGCCGCTCTGTTGCATGCCCAGGTATGTGTAGGTCTCTCCAGCGCATTATGTTTTCCACGCTTCAAATCAACCTCGGATCTGAATAGTTGCTCTGAATTTCTAGCATAGATCTTGAGATCATCCATGCAAAATATATGAGTGACTTTATGCTTTCGATATCCGGGTTCGCCACAGAAGTACCCTTGGGAATGGGGAATTGCGAGGATTAGTGGCAATAATATGAGGCAAAAGAGGAGAGGGCTCATGGTGTCGACTTGAAGGACGCCTCTCTGAAATGTGACGCTGTTAGTTCTCACAAGATGTCATGACAGGAAATTATTCCAGTCCATCATTTAATTATAAAATTTCATTAACTAAACCATCCGTGGACGTCAAGATGAGAATTTTCATCCTTAAGTCGACTTTGGGACTTTGGCGTAGAATTTTGAATTCAAATTTGTCGACGGTAAGTCAAGTTTGTGACCGACTCGTGATTGGATTGACCGTCATAGGGCTTGGGATCCAAACGAGAGTCACGCGCGGCAATTAAAATACTCGAGAGGAAAGCGAAAGAGCGTCACTTTCCGTCGGAATCTCCTCGAAAGACATTGTATCGCGAATTTTGTCGGGGGTCAGTTTTCACCGTTGTAGACAATGTTACTAATCATATTAATCGTCCAACCACGGCGAGCGTTATTACCGATTTTATTGGATTAATTCGAAGGAATATTGACATTGTATTGAATACTGTAAGTACAAATTTATATAAAATGGTTATTTCTGGAATTTCACTTATAAAAAAAAAAATTGATTAGCAGTTCGAACTCGAAAGTTCATTGCCTCACTACCCGATTCGGGTAGTGTTTCTAGGTGGATATTTACTACCAGTGTGGGCCAACCACATCCACGACGGGCCAACAGCACGCAGTATTCATGAACGGTCACCCATCCAAGTACTAACCGCGCCCAACAATGTTTAACTTCAGTGATCTTCCGAGAACTGGTTAAATTGAGCATCAATTTAAAGTAATATTGAGTAATATAGAAATTTAGACGAAATGTTAAAATAATATTTGATATTGAAATGATCTTATTTGCAACTGATTGACATTTGAGGTTATGAGAGTTTGATTGTCAATTACCTTGAAAATTTTTATGATTATATTCGATAACTTGTTTGTTGATTCCACAATGGTTGGGAACCTTCAACTTTTATTGTCGGCCAAAGTCGAGTAGGAACGACCTTGCTCCTGTTATTTGACGATAGCAGGTCGAAGCGGACGTGTCGATTTGCTGCTCTCCGGAGTATCGTATTTTCGAGTGTTTTTCTTGCTCTTTTTTAAATAAAAATTTGCAAGTAGTGACTTTGTGTGTTTCTGGTGCGTCTGAGCTAGTTTGTTTCTTTCGAAACTGCTGGATTCTTGTTTTTTGGATTTACCAATAACTGATATTGATCATTTAGAGCAATGGGTGCGTGTTCAGTGTGCAAGGAAGTGATTTCCAGAGGAGGACCCGAGGTGCTTGTTTGTGTAAAGTGTGGCGTTTTAACCCATCTGGCCTGTGCAAATTTTAATATTTCTAAAAAAAACTTTGATAAACTCAAAAAGGGTCAAGCAGATTTCTTCTGCATAAAATGCAAAGGGCAAAGCATCAGCGACATCTCTACGGCAGCCGGTGGTAGTTTGTCTGGGAAACCTGCAACTAATATTCGCAACGCAGACGGTACGCCTTCCCCTCACATTCCTACCCCCTCAGCAGCAACGGCTACCACCAACCAGCCTGATCTCGCTGCTATGATCAGAAATGCTGTTTTGGAAGGACAAAAGGATGCGCTTGCGCAGTCTCAGGAGATTCTTTCGAGGATCACTGAATTTGAAAACAAGCAGCAAGCATTTAATGACAATCTCCTTACCTCTATTCAAACGATCAGAGCATGCGCTTAACGTCAGCGAGCAGGCGGCCCTTCAATCGACTTTGGAAATTCATAATTTCCCCATGAAACCTAATGAAGACCTTTTTACAAACATGGACTCGATAGCTAGAGCTCTTGACGTTCCCTTTAAGAGGGAAGATGTGGTCAAAATATACCGAATCATAAAGGCACCTGCACTCACAAAATCCTCTAACCCGCCCATCATTGTCGCGAAACTCAACAATCAACAACTGCGAGATAAATTTGTTGAGAGACGCAAGTTTTTCGAGACTTCTCTACTGAAAACCTTGGGTGGTCGAACAATGATAAACACCCTGTTTATCTACGTGAGGCCCTGTCACCTTTGAACAGGAAAATCTACGCTATTGCCCTGGGTCTCAGAAGAGACAAAATAATCAAATATCTGTGGATTGCGGGCGGAAAAATTTTTTGTCGCAGAGGGGATGAATCTCCACGAATTTACCTGGCTAATCTGCAGACCGTCGAGGGACTTAAATAGCAACTACTGATTCCTAGTATCATCCTAAATATATATGTCGGTAAATATAATATAACTTGTCAATCAGACTGTTTTCCAACTCATCTAGCATACTTAATAATTTTTTCAATTAAGAATTTGTATTTAATAACACAAAGGTTTCTCAGTTATTCTAACTGCGCTAATGGAATTTATTATGATCTACAAAAAAATCTGTTAAATCAAATTAATCCTGACTATATTGTGTTTCATTTCTTATCTGAAAGATCTATTATTGTATCGACTGCACGAGATTCTATAAAAATAACTAAGATTGTTTCTCGCTCTATTTCGGAGATTTATCCTTCTACGGTATACTTAAATTTTCATGCTTCAGTACCACTGAAGATTCGTTTAGATTTATATCTACACTGCCACTTCAGCAACTATTTGACTCTGCTTAACCCTATTTGTAATTACTTAATTTGGGCTCTGTTGGTTTTTGATCATGTTATTTCTATTTCTACTATCTTTTCCTATGTGCTACCATTCTTTCAGGTAACTTGCAACTTAAAACTAACCATATTACATTTTCAATGGATATCTTGAATAATTGTCATGTTAATTTTATAATGCTTATTGCTTTTACAAT
The DNA here is from genome assembly GCA_932195095.1 of Andricus curvator. NCBI lineage: Eukaryota > Metazoa > Arthropoda > Insecta > Hymenoptera > Cynipidae > Andricus > Andricus curvator. The sequence continues at coordinate 106,489 of CAKNYM010047760.1, forward strand.
TTTTACCTTTATATGTGCATTATTCCCTGTTTGCACCTGTAATCATGTGAACTGGATTTGGTTGGTTAGCGTCTTTCAGACATTTCTATATTTAATCATACTTGAACGTTTCTTATCACTGTATAAATGGAAACCTTAAATATTTGTCACGTTAACGCTCAGGCTTTACCTGCCCATTTCCGCGAATTCAAACATCATTTTATGTCCTGTTCCTACCATATCATAGCCGTGTCTGAGACCTGGCTTACGCCTAACATTCCATCTAGCCTCATAGCACTTGATCATTACACACTTTTCCGCAGAGATAGAGATGAGAGAAGAGGGGGTGGGGTCTGTCTCTACATTCATGACAGCTTAAGGGGTGTACAGGTTGGAATGAGTCCTCCTGCCAATTACCCTATTGCTGAATACCTTTTTATCAAGGTATCCTCGTCTCATGACAGCATGTTGGTGGGTGTGATTTACAAACCTCCTAATGCCTCCTACTGTAGGGAACTTGAGACTGATATTTTCGACCTCATACTAAATTATAATAATATTGTACTTAATGGTGACTTAAACACAAATCTTAATGCCACCAACAATTTAACTATTTGAAATCAGTAGTGTTCTCCGCCGGATTATCTATAGTTCCACATAATACTACGCACCACACCGATCATTCTAGTACATGGATTGACATGATGATTGTTGATGATCTAGACAAGGTATTTTCTTCTGCTCAACATTCAATCTCATACCTCTCAAACCACGACCTTATCAGCATTCAATACCAGTTCTCCTTTGATCCTTCCTCTAGTTTATCTCCTCTGTATATACGCAATCTTAAAAATATAAATGAAGCCGAATTTCTCGAGCACCTCTCCACTTATGATTGGAAAAAAATTTTTATTGAAAAATATATAAATAGAAAGGTTATTTATCTCACAAAATTTTTAACTTCAGCTTTTGACAAATTTGCGCCTCTTCATACCCTTAAAGCAAAAAAGAAGTCCACTCCTTGGATTATATCTTATATCAAAGACTTGATGAAAGAAAGAGAGAAAAAACGTAGATTGGCTAAAAGAACAAAAAATAGTATTATTCAAGCCGAATTTCGTAAAATGAGAAACTTAGTTCAAACCAAAATCAGGGATTCATACAATCAATATAATTACAATTCTATTAAAAACAGGAATAAAAATGAAAACAGCTGGTTTCTCTTAAGACGACTTGGACTTATTCCTCCAAAACACTTGGCTCCTGATAACAATTTTTCACCCGCAGATCTTTTAACAGCCTTCACTACAAAACACACACTCCTTGCAAACAACACTCCTTCCTCTTTCGCAGTTCCCTCTACCTTTGATGATACTAAATTATTCTTTTCTGACATATCGCAAGAAACCCTAATTAAAAAACTTTTAGAGGTAAAATCAAATGCTCAAGGTTCTGATGGTATTTCAATTAAAATGATTCGCTTAGCTTTACCAGTCATTTGTCCTATTCTCTTGCATATCTATAACGCATCTCTTCAGGTGGGAATATTTCCTGATACTTGGAAAGAGGCGATTATTCGCCCTGTTCCTAAAATTTCTATCCCTACCTCTCCCAAAGATTTCCGCCTGATATCCATCCTCTGTGCCTTGTTTAAAACTTTTGAACGCATTGTCCATCAGCAACTTACTGCACATATTGAAACTAACAATTTAATGGACCCAATGCCATCTGGGTTTCGTGCCAGGCATAGTACTCTTACAGCTACACTTAAAGTAACTTCTGACCTTAAACTGGCAATTGATAGAAGGGAAATAACGGTTGTTGTTCTTTTTGACTTTTCTAAGGCGTTTGATACAGTTAACCATAATTTACTATTGACTAGGCTCAAATCACTTCACCTCTCAAATATGGCTGTGAAGTGGTCTGAATCTTATCTTAGTAATCGTTCTGAAAGAGTACAAATCAGCAATGGCGAGCGTTCTGACTGTGGGGAGGTTAAGAATGGTGTCCCTCAAGGTTCCACGCTTGCACCTACTCTATTTAATATTTATACATCTGAACTTGGTAGTGAACTTCGACATTGCAACTATCACAAATATGCTGATGATTTCAAGCTTTACCTATCCGGGCCTATTGCCACTCTTAAGAGCTTACTTCAAAAGGTACAGGAGGATATTGATTTGGTGGTGCAGTGGGCCTTGACAAAACGGTCTCACTCTTAACCCTGCTAAAACTAAGGCTATAATCATAGGACCTTCTTCCTCTCCTTCACTTGCAACAATTGCAACCTTGCCTCCTCTCTTGATCGATGGGCGTCTCATTCCCTTTGTGGATTCTGTGAGAGATTTAGGCTATATTCTTAATCGCTCTCTTACATGAAATGAACACGTTGTGGATATCTCAAGGAAAACCTTTAGAGTCCTCCAACAGCTTAACAGGAATAAAGAATCACTTCCTACTTCAACGCGTATCCTCCTAGTTAAAAACCTGATCCTTCCTTTCTTTGACTACGGCTGTGTGGTATATGACGATATTACTGATGAGATGAATGCTAAGCTTGAGCGTACGCTTAATGCTTGCATTAGATTCATCTATAACATCCCCAAAAGTGAACATATTACTCAGTATAGAGAAAGAGCAGGACTCCTTAACGTCGCCAAAAGAAGACAATTTTTTATGGGTAATTTACTTTATAGCCTATTCAGTAATGAAGCCCCGCACTATCTCCTCAACCTCTTTCATTTCATTGACAAAGATTAACAAACACATTCCAAACTCCGTGAAAGGAGAACAGTATTAAAAATTCAGCCACACCGCACGTGTAAAATGCAAAGGTCCTTTGTTATTCGTGGTGCACGCCTTTCGAACAAAATACCTATAACCATTAGAAATGCACCTTCACAATTTCATTTTAGCAAACTCCTTTTTGGTTACTTATTCAACACATCAAATCCTACCCTCGAAATCACACATTGGTAATACTTAATTTCATAATTAAAATTTATATGAGTATGTGTATGAATGCGCAGTTACTTTTAAGTATGTATATGTGCGTATGTATGTATATATATATATAGTAACCTTCTGTTGATAGCCCGGATACAATTTTTTGTATTATAGTTTAGTTCTTTACCTTTGTTAATACCTATTTTTGATTTCAATCGTCAAATCGATCGCCGTCACATTTTAATTGTTATATGTATCACCTGTTCCTTATAGGGCTATTTAGCCCTAGGAACTTTTCATGAATAAATAAAAATACAAATGTTTATGTCTTGCCATGACAATTTAAACCTAATAAAATATTATTACAGTGAAATAATTAAATCTTGCTCTAATTATTTAATAAACTGTTTTCAATTATTTGAAAATTGAATGACTGAGATCTTGCTCTGGTTGTCAGTGTAAAATATGTCGATTATTAGTGAAAGCCTTACCCTGGATTTATGACCTGTTTATGCAAATTAAAACTCGATGAAGAATTTGTTGATGTTGGGTCTTGCCCTGATTATCGGCAAAAGAATTCAGAAATTAAAATCTTTTCATCGAATCGAATAAAGGTCAGATCTTATTCTGATCTTTTGAATCTGAATAATTAAATTTAAATTAAACTAGATTTTATCGATATTGGGTCTCACCCTTAATATCGGTAATATAACCGATATTAAAAGTTTGTTTCATCGAACTGAATATAGATCAGATCTTGTTCTGATCCACAGAATTAATTGAAGAAGGGTCAGATCTTATTCTGATCGACTGAATCAAATGCCTTACTCTGCCTATTTTAAATTTTGATTTTGTAAATTATCAAACCAAATTAAAAATACTGCTGATTAATTAAATTGAATTGAAGTTGATCTTGATTTCGTCGGCTAGTTGAGTTCATATTCTAACTCTTCGACAAATAATTGATCAATTAATAATTGAGTTATTTCAGGCTTAACAATTTGCCTAATTCAAATTGACTTTGGCTCAACGTTTAGATTGTCCTTTGAACTGAAATGTTCTTTTCACATCCAAGAAGAAAGCCTAACAAAGTTCAATCTCAAAGGGGCACCGAAGAAAACATCTCGGCACCAGTCGACCAGACGATTTCGTTAGGACAAAATAACGAGACGGTGACTGACAGCAATATGAGCGAGACAGACACAGAAGTACAAGTCCCGCTTTATATCGAGTCAATTAATACACCTCACACCGGTTTCCCCATGGGGGCAAGAAAGGGAAGAGGAAGGGGTTCACGTGCAACGACTCCTACCCGACCGGGGTCAGCCACTGCCGGGCTTGATCAAAATTACAACGTCCTAGAACGCAAGATAGAAATTTTGACTACCCGATTCGACAATATGATCTCTCAGCAAAGTAGTTTGTTAGAGAGGCTATTATTGCCGAATAAATATCAGATTGATACACGATCCGTCGACCGAATGAAACAAAATGGGTTCGGTGGAAAGGGAAGTCAGGCACGTGCGTTTTAAGAATGAGGACCCAACGTTTCGGCCAAGAATTCCAACTGTGGATTCTCGATGTCCTCGCGACAATATTTTTTCACAGAATAGAAACGTGAATGATTCCGATTTGGGTAGTCAAAACACAGTTCCGCGACTAATTAGGGTTGTAGTTGGCGAATCAAATGCCAACGGGCAAATATTCGAAAGGGAGATTTTCGTCTCGAAACAACGTTATCGCGAAATGACGAGTAGTGAGGGAAATAGCTACCAAAATATTCAAGGAAATTATCGAAGCATTAGTCGTACCCCGCTTTGTTCAAACGATTCCCGCAGTTTTACATTATCCTGTCGTGATTCGAACGTATCGTCTACTCGGTGAACGGGTTCGTTATTCTCCTGGCGTGAGGATGACTCAAGCGAAAGCGAAAGTCCTTCTCGAAATAATTGGAGTCAAGGCCAAAATACATCGTCAATTCGTAGACTTGGTAGGGGTTATACTGGTTCCAACGGTGACATGCCAATGAAAATCGGTCGCATAGTCAGTTCCAGAAAAATCTCTTTACCAAAAACAGAGAGAAATCCAGAGCAGTTTCTATTGATTCTCAAGGATTATTTGAGTACCAGCGGGATACATGGGGACACATTCGTTCCGTGTTTGTCGAAAATATTTTACGGTCCGTACAGGGCATGGTACCTCGTTAACAAAAACTCGTTGCGTACTTGGAAGGACTTCTCACACGCTTTCCGATACGAGTGGGGCGTTAAGAAAGACGACGCTGACCTTCTCCTCGAAATTCATGAAATCAAAATTGAGAAGAACGAAACTCTTGCGGAGTTCGCGTGTAGGGCTAGACACATATTCGAGCGTATGCAGTATCTGCCGAAATTCAGAGAAAAACTGAAACAAATATTAACGAAGTTTCATCAGCGACTGACTTTTGAGATTTTAAATCTATCTCTTCAAAACTATACCGAGTGTTTGCATAATTATAACGAGCGCGACTATCCCTACCACAAAAGGCGCGTCCGAGGTGTACTCCAACAGACTTAAATTATGTTCAAGGGCGGTTTGACTCGGTTGACGAACTCAACGAATATTCGGTAAGAGACGAATTGAAGCCAGACGATGAGAATCCCGAAAACGAGCTAGTTACAGAATTTAATCCTTTTCAACCAAAGCAGATCGTAAACCCTAAAAAAGAACATAAGGTTCAAAATTCAAAGTCAATGATACGTCAAAGACCTGACCAAAATTTGGACAACTTGCAAGGAAAGTCAAGTCAAGCGAATAAAGCAAATAATATCGGTGTGAAAACCCTTGTCAACAAACAGTCTAGATCGGGTGGATCAAGACGTCGCTTTGACCGGTTTAAATTGTTCTGTTTTATTTGTGCGGGATTAGGGCATTCGTTGCGTTACCGTACGTCAGAACCGAAAATAGTTAGCTGCCTTTGTCGCGAATTAGGACACTATAACACCACTTGTCCAAAACAACAGGGGAAACGCCAAAAGCCCTCGGTAACTTCGCCTCGGATCACTGAAACCAATATCAAATCTGAGGATATTCGGAATCCTTCTTCGTCTGAAAAGATCGTCAACGTTCAAAAGATTTTTAAAATCTACCAATCTAAAAATATAGGTGGCGTTGGCTGTGATGTCAGCAAAATAGGTTTCAATGATCATAACCCACTGGAGTTACGTTTATTGGACGATATTCCTAGTAAATCGGAAGACTCTGATGACGAAGTGGAGCATGACCTACATGCGAAACAGGAGAGATCGACTGAGGAAACAATACCTTCATTGTCATTTTCGGACGAGGATTCCGAAAAGGACAGCGTCAGGTCGGTCGATCTAAAAGGAAAGCTAACACAAGAACGCGACATAAGCACCAAAAAAGTTGATTAGAATACCTGCATTGGTAGTGGGAGATCATTCCTGAGCAAATCCGCTTGCAAACGCGTCAAACAATTCCAAACTCAGCAGTTACAAACTGAGCTGACACCTTGTGCAAGAGTCAAGTTTAAATTTAATCAAAGACCTTTAAAAGATCTATTGACTACCAGGACCCTACAATCACCTTGGCCCAATTATCCGTTGACACCGTCTCAAGTCTCTCAATTCTGATTTAAAATTTCCACATCGAACGCTACGCGCTAAGTAATGTACATTTTCAGCTCGCGGTAGCAAAGTGATCCACCGTCGCTCCTCTGTTCGAGACACCGAGTCGTCCTCCCAGTTTGACAACATGTCGGATTCGTCTAAACACAGCTCTGGTCTCTTTTACCTGTCACCAGTTTTCGAAAGAATATTGGAATTGAGGAGACAGCAGGCCAAGCTAAAACAAAAAAAAATTTAGTCTTAAATTATTGATGGAGGCCGAAATGTAGCTCGCGAAGTCGATTTATCAGCTTCTTCCCTACACAAGATCCTCTAGGATGCAAAGAAGGTTCTGGATACCGGATAAAAGTCGACTTCCATCTTCTCGACAAACAAGACCGAATTCGACACGGCTACCTCAACACCCAGGGAGCCAAAACCCAATAGAGACGTCTAACGATTGCTCCAGGAAGTTAGAAATTTGCCTCCGATGGAGTTGAAATTAACGAAGTCAACGAGGGTTACACCAGCACAACTACACGCTGCGAACTTGCAACGAAACCGAATACCAGCTTCCGGTTACCCGAGCAAGAAAACCAGCTCGGGAACAGAGTGTAAGTCAACCGACGACCCAATGGCACTTGTCGCGCCATCAGCGGCCGTTCAGCAACTGCCATTTGACAGGATTCCGAGGTTGGAGGACATTCTTCAGGAGTTGGGCGTTTCACACCTTATCAGTCCCACGGGACAATAACAACCCCTTTACATGGTCGATTGCCGGATCATCAGCCATACCTTACTTAAGGATCTCATAAGGAAAAGGGCTTAGATGCTCGTGAAAAAATGAGTCCAATAAAGTCGACAACAGTCTGGACGACTTCGTGAAGGAGAGGCCAGAGTTGAACAACGGCGAGTAAATCCAGATCGTCGTTCCAGGAAAATATGAGAAGAGGCCAACAAAGTAAACGCCGTTTTTGGTCATCGTCTTATGCGACAATTCGATGAGTGCAACAATAGGTTGGTTGCGTTCTTGTACGATTATAGTCTCCGTATATAACTTTTTCTTCTTTTTTATGTCGCAATTGGCGAATTTTGCTCTCGTTGAAGCTAACAATACTGTAGTAGTATTTCAATTCGCAGTTCGACTAAATATGCGACGGTTTTTGTACTATATTGTTGAATGATAAAACGCAGTATAGAGCCAATATAATCGTCGAAACCGAAATTCCAGAAATATATCATTTTGAATTTTGTGTCAATTTTATGCCGTTAAAATTGATTATCGTGTCACACCACTTTAATGCTCAAAATTTATGTTTCAAATCAGTTTGTACATTATGCAGTACTTTACCTCGATATAATTATTGATTACTCTTTTGTTTCAGAACTACAATTGTTCCATTCTCACCTTGACGTCACAGTTTGAAGGGGGAGAGCGTGACAGGGAATTATTCCAGTCCATCATTTAATTATAAAATGTCATTAACTCAACCATCCGTGTACGTTAAGATGAGAATTTTCATCGTGAAGTCAACTTTGGGACTTTGACGTAGAATTTTGAATTCAAATTTGTCGTCGGCAATTCAAGTTTGTGACCGCCTCGTGATTGGATTGACGGTCATAGGGTCTTGGGACCCAAACGAGAGTTACGCGCGACAATTAAAATACTCACGAGGAAAGCGAAAGAGCGTAACTTTCCGTCGGAATCTCCTCGAAAGACATTGTATCGCGAATTTAGTCGGGGGTCGGTTTTCACCGTTGTAGACAATGTTACTAATCATATTAATCGTCCAACCACGGCGAGCGTTATTACCGATTTTATTGGATTAATTCGAAGGAATATTGACATTGTATTGAATACCGTAAGTACAAATTTATATAAAATGGTTATTTCTGGAATTTTGCTTATAGTCTCTCAAAGTTATTATGGGTCTTCCCAATGAACACTCCCTGCTTATTTGTCTCCGCTCTTATTCACTCTAATTGTTTTCCTTGCTAATTGGGATACGATCAGCTGGCGCTCAACGTATTTCATTTTATTTGTAGATTTATTTACACGAGCCTTGGCGGCCCCGATCCAAGCTGCGCCAAGTGAGGGACGAATTTTGGAGAAAAGAGAAGTATAAAAATTCTATTATTATTGTCAAATTCAAAACTAAAATTCTATCCTGTCTCAATGTTTTCAGGATGAGATAGTAAATCAGGTTTTCCGAAACAACAGAAATCACTCTATGCTATGGCTTTCTTTAAGGCACGTTGTTCGTACATCTCTCGCCACACAGGTCCGATTGTCTAAACAATCCTAGCATTTAGGATAGCTGGGAAGATCTTATACAGCGTTTTCAGACTAGTTATTGGCCTGTAATTCTTACAGTCAAAAAAGTTGCCCATCTTCGGGAGGAGCGCTGAGCGTACATCCACTAACCTCCCCGGAATGGGCTCTTCCGATTTTAGCTACACGTGAACATGCGGGCCAGATGCTGGTGGTTTGAAGGAAACCTTTTTTCGGTAGTGATAGGAAGGAATGCGTTGTGACGCGTCAATCGAGCTTTTCTACGTATAGTACATAAAAGACGTAATATACCTATACAATTGTATAAAACCATGTATAATACGTATCAATGACCGTGAGCTTCGGCACGGTTACTTACGCCTTGGCTTGGGGGTTTTTCCTTCGGGACCATCCCTGGACCATTGTCCGCAGTTCCAGTGGGAGCAACTGCCATATATCACGGTTGTGAGACGCGGCCATGGGTGTGATTTACCGCGGTGCTACTGGGGGCTATTGACATTTTTTGGATGGTAGTTGTTCTTAGTGGGACCCTGCGGTGGTTGTTTAACTTTTTTTCAAATATATATATATATAGTTAAAAGTTTGTCATAAGGACAACCGCAGGATTTCGCTGGAAGCGGGTGATAATCTGAAAAATTGCACCCGCTCCCAGCGAAAATGCGGTAAAATTTCAGCTGTAACCACGTCTCACGACCGTGAGATAGGTGGTTACAGTCTGCGATGAATTCAATACGACGATCCGGCAAAAGTCTCGTGCACCCTGAGGTCACGGAACGATCCAAGGAGGACCGCCTTCTGCATTTTCCCCGCAAGAGTCTCAGCAATTAGTTGACACACAGGGATGCTTTTCAGGCTATTACCCAGTGAAACCTTGGCACCTCAGGGAGCGCCGATGATTAAGACGATTAGCTTAACAGAATATTCCGGGTATAACCGTCGCAACTCCCTTATAAGATCTTTATACCTCTCTTTCTTTCGTATATACGGCACTTCTCATTTTCGACAATTGACTCTATTTCCCTAGGAGCGTTTAGCGGAGCGGTATTTAGGCTAATGCCGTAAGAGTGACAGATATGGTAATAAAGCACTCTTAGTGCCGCATTGTGCCTTTGGATGTAGTTTGTTCCCGCCTGAGTTGGACAACTAGATAGTATGTGTCCTAGATGCTCGGAGTGTGCATGACACGCTCTGCAGCTATCATCGAGAATATCTTGGCTCAAAATGTGGCGAGGGTATGCTAGAGTGGAAATGACACCGTCTTGACATGTCAAAATGAAACCCTCCGTGCTCGACTTCAATCCGGCTGATTTAAGGCAAGCATACGTTAGCTCATACGACATCGACTGATCTTCCACATTTCTGTGGAAGATGCCGTCCATCCTCTCGTCGAGGAAATGTTCGCGGAAGTTTTTCTTCTGTGCTTTCTTAATCCGGGCCTTCAGGAGTGAGTATTCAATATGGATAAGATTTGACGCATTTTGCTCACCCCTGATATTGAAGTCAAGGCCGAGTGTTTCAGCAGCCTCCTCCGCTGCTTTGTACAGGAACGCCCTTTAGCCCACGTCTTCGTGTTTCCTGACTATTTTAAGAAGAGGGACTTGTCCATTTGCGACTATATGTGCTGTACCCAGAATAAACCTGTTGTGAAGACATTCAAGATTCAGTATTCCGCGACCACCTACGCGGCGTGAGATGTAAAGTCGCGGAACAGAAGACTTAAGGTGCATGCTTTTGTTTATGTGTAAAACCTTTCACGTCCCGATACCAAGGGATCTGAGCTCGTCCTTCGTTCATGGAACCACTTCAAATGAATAGAGTACTACCGGGACGGCAAGCATGTTCGTTGCACATACTTTGTTTCTCGCCGACAGTTCGGAAGACCAAATCTGCCGGATGAGACGTTTGTATCTGCATCGGAGAGTATCCTTTATAGATGGCACGTCCTGAATGCGGCTCTGTGGCACGCCCAGGTATGTATAGGTCTCTCCAGCGAAAATGTGTCGTATAGCGCTTCTGTCAACGAGCTCAGGATCTTCGGGGATGCCATTAAGTTTTCCTTTCTTCAAATTAACCTTGGCGCATTTCTCTAACCCGAACTCCATCCCAAACTGTTGAGTGTACTCTTTGACAATGTCTAGAGCTAGATATAGTATCTCTTGATTTCTAGCATAGATCTTGAGATCATCCGTGTAAAATACATGAGTGACCTTATGCTTTGGATCTCCAGGTTTGCCGCAAAAGTACCCTTCGGAATGGCGAAGTGCGAGAGATAGTGGAAATCAAGTGAGGCAAAAGAGGAGAGAGCTCATGGATAGTAAATCTTGTTTTCCAAAGTGGCATTAATCTCTCTATGCACCTCACGATGTGTGGATGAACCTTTAAGCTTTTCAACATACAGATGATAAGTCTATTGGAGGTTGAATCGAAATCTTTCCCGTAATCAATTCAGGCCATCGACAGGAATCGCTGCTAGGATGCTGCGTCTTTATAAACACATCTATCGATGAGCAGGTTCTCCCGACATCCTGCTACGCCTTTCTTTGAGCCACGTTGTTCATACATCTCTCGCCACACAGGTCCAATTGTCCGAACAATCCTATCATTTAGGATAGCTGTGAAGATCTTATACAGTGTGTTCAGACAAGTTATTGGCCTGTAATTCTTAGCGTCAGCTAAGTTTCCCGTCTTCGGCAGGAGCACTGTGCGCCCTTCCACCAACCACTCTGGAATAGTTCTTCATGCCTCGCAATACGATCAATACGATCTTAGAAAAGCAAAAGTTTGCTCCTTCGACAAGGACTGTTTTTCTACATTTATGTGAAAGTTTCCGTGCATTTTCTTGTCGAGTAGCTGTTGGTGAAATTTTTCAATCTCTGCTTTCTTCACTTCTTATGCTAAAATTCAGGCCAAGGGTCTCGGTAGCTTGCTCTGCGGCTTTCTAAAGGAACGCTCCTTCGCCAATCATCTCGTGTTTCCTGGCCATTTTTAAGAGAGGATCTCTGTCATTTGCAACGATGTAAGCTGTACTTAGAACAATTCGCTTATGAAGACACTGGAGATTCAGAAGTCCGCGTCCGCCTTGACGGCGTGAAATGTATAATCGCGGAACTGACAAATTGATATGCAAGCTTGTATGTATATGCATGATCTTACGTGAGGTGATATCAAAGGCCTTAAGCTCATTCTTCGTCCACTGAACCACCCCAAACGAGTAGAGTAGATTCGGGACGGCAAGCATGTTAGTCGCAGATACCTTGCTGAAGGCCGACAGATTGGAAGACCAAGTCTGTCGAAGAAGATGCTTTTATCTGCTTCGGAGAGACTCCTTCACTGATGTTACGTCCTGAATGAGGCTTTGAGGCACGCCCAGGTATGTATAGGTCTCGTAGTGCGAGAGATAAAGGCAAAAGTGTGATGCAAAAAAGCCAAGGGTTCATAATATCACCATGGAAGACGCCCCTCTGAAAGGTGACGTTGTTCGTTGTCACACGATAATTGCTAGATGAGATACTAAATCTAGTTTTCCAAAGAGGCATCAATCTCTCTATACATCTCACTATGTGTGGATGCTCCTTCAAACTTTCCAACAGACAGATGATAATTCTATGAGAGGTTGAATCAAAATATTTCCGGTAGCCAATCCAGGCCATTGACAGGACGCACTGATGGTCTGCAGCGTCTTTACAGACACACCTGTCAATTAGCAGGTTCTCTCTCTCTCTCACTCTCTCTCTCTCTCTCCAACAACTTTAGAAGATATGAATAGCGACCTCAGAGTATGAAGCCTTATCGTTGCATACGGAGCTCTACAAGGATGTACGAACCCTTTCCCCAGCTACTCGTAGGAACAACAATGGTAACAACAAACATAGTTTTGGTTAGTGCGGTTCAAAACAATCGAACGCGCAGGGCGACAATGGTTCGGACAACAATGCCGACAACCCTACAGTTGGGGGAGCCAATGAAGACAGAGTCAATGCGATGGTATGGCCCCTCAACGAGAAGGTTACATAGCACGACTGCAGGCTCTGTGGTGCGAGAAACACCCAGAGCTCTAGCCCTTTTCGCGTCAACGTCTGAGACACAATGCAGAACGACCCCGAAAAAGGGGCTATCGAAGCGAAGTGCCTACTCTACCGCAGCCAGAACAAGCCGGAAGCAGAGAAAGAGAGGTGACACTGAGACCAACCGGGGGCAGGCACCCAATAGAGAAAGAGTGATTCTTCAGGACACGGAGAAACATCAAAATCCAAGTTTTTTTAAAGCCCAAAGATCTGGCTGAACTGCATGAAGAAGATCGTGGAGGTTTATCCGAAGAATCCGACCTCTGGACTATCAATTTTGGTGCATATAATGCAGCGAGAGCTTTGGCGGATGCAAGCCGTAAATGAAAACCAACGGCTGGTCATAAGACCAAAAGACGAATGCATCAACTCACTACAAAGATAGGCGTGTGTGATTGACTACATAACATCTGGCAGGAATTTCACCGCCAAGATTCGACAGTTCGCGCGTGAACTGCGGATCCGTTATCACACACTTAACAAGTCAAAGCTGCTGACCATCAGGCATAATATTGTTGACAGAATTCGACTACTACCTGATGCTAGGAGAAGTCTAGAGCGAAGGGAGAGGTGGTTCAGAGAAAACCAACCGTTTTTCTCTGGCCCATCTCGACTCTTTCTAGATTCTTCAGTTACTGTGCACCATCCGTCCCAAAGCAGAGGAGGTCGAAGCATTTTGGAGAGAAGACTACGAAGTCCAGCATCCACTTTAGGAAGGGTCAAAGAACATAAAAAGAATCAAGGATATGTGCAAAGTCTTCATAACACCTGAGGAAGAATGCCCAACTATCACTACCGAGGAATGGAAAAAAGTATTAAGAGGCATGAAGAACTATTCCGCTCCGGGACCAGATGGAATCAAGACCTTCTGGTGGAAGAAGTTTCCGACACCGTCACCTTTCAGAGAGGTGTCTTTCAGTGCCTGGAAATCGAAAGCATAAGGTCACTCATGTTTTTTACATGGATGATCTTCAGATCTACGCTAAAAATGAAGAGCAACTTCACCTAGCTCTAGGGATTGTCGAAGAATACACTCAGGAGATTGGAATGGAATTTGGGTTAGAAAATGCGCCAAGGTTTATTTAAAGCGAAGAAAACTTAATGGCATCCCTGAAGATCCTGAGATCGTCGACAGAAGCGCTATACGACACCTTAGCGAACTGTCGGCGAGGAACAAATTGCCTGCAACGAACATGCTTGCCGTCCCGGTAGTACTCTATTCATTTGAGTGGTTCCAGGGATGAAGGACGAACCCAGATCCCTTGATGTCGGGTCACGAAAGGTTATACACATGAACAAAAGCATGCACCATAAGTCTTCGGTTCCGCGACACTACATCTCACACTGTCAATGTGGTCGCAAAATACTGAATCTTGAATGTCTTCACAGCAGGATTATTCTGGGTACAGCACATATAGTCGCAAATGAAAGAAACCCTCTTCTTAAAATGGTCACAAAGCACGAAGAAGTGGGCAAAGGGGCGTTTCTGTACACAGCAGCGGAGGCTGCTGCTGAAACACTCGGCCTTGACGTCAATATCAGGGGTGAGCAAAATGAATAAAAACTTATCCATCTCGAGTACTCACTCCTGAAGGAGCGGATTAAGAAAGCACAGGAGAAAAACTTCCACGAACAGCTCCTCGACAAGAGGATGCACGGCATCTTCCACAGAAATGTGGAAGATCAGTCGATGTCGTATGAGCTAACGTTTGCTTTCCTTAGATCACCCGGATTGAAGTCGGGCACGGAGGGCTTCATTTTGGCATGTCAAGACGGTGTCATTTCCACTCTAGCATACCGTCGCCACATTTTCAGCCAGGACATTCCCGATGATAGCTGCAGAGCGTGTCATGCACACCCTGAGCATCTAGGACACATACTATCTAGTTGACCAAGTCATGCGGGAACGACTTAAATCCAAAGGCACGATGCGGCACTAAGAGTACTTTATTACCATCCATGTCACTCTTACGGAAATAGCCCTAATCCCGGTCCGCTAAACGCTCCTAGGGAAATAGAGTCAATTGTCGAAAATGAGAAGTGCCGCATATACTGGAACTTCATATTCTCGACTATTGTTTCTGTACCGCACTCAAGGCCTGACATAGTTTTCCGTGACTTCGAGAAGCGAACCAGGTTCGTTATCGAATTTTCGACATCAGCTGACAAAAACATCATAGCCAAGGAGAATCTTATATCCGACGGTTATATCCGAAATATTCTGTTAAGCTAATCGTCCTTATCATCGGCACTCTTGAAGGTGCCAAGCTTTCACTAGTTCATAGCCTGAAAAGCATCCCTGCGTATCAACAAAATTCTAAGACTCTTGCGGGGAAGATGCAGAAGGCGGTCGTCCTTGGGTCGCTCCGTGTCCTCGCAGACTGTAACGATCTATCTCACGGTTGTGAGACGTGGTTACGGCTGAAATTTTACCGCGATTTCGCTGGGGGCGAGTGCAGTTTTTCAGATTAGCACACGCTCCCGGCGAAATCGTGCGGTTGTCCTTATGAGAAACTTTCATATATATAAACTTGACACAACTTTCGAATCCGGTAATATCTCGAATAATCGAATTAGTGATTTTCTAATAATCTTTGGTCACTCATGTTGATACTCATTCCCACATTCCAGCATTATTCCTAATAAGAAAAGGTAAAGTTGTTCAAATGTATGTTTGTTCTGATTATAAGAAAATACAAAAAATTATCTTATATAAAATAAGTTATTCTTTCTGCCTCGTATTTATGTATATTGCTATTTCATCAAATTTTAGTGATGAACAAACTATTCAAAAGCTTCTTAAAGAAAAATTTGATATAAAATATTATTTCTGGTGCCCAGGTTTTGAAATTTTCATCTCATCTCTATTATATATTTTTTCCCTATTGTATGGGGAATGTCTCAGAATTTTGGAAATCCTTACAAAAAATGTTTAGGGGTACAATTATGCTCTTATATTTGCCTGTTCTTAAGAGATCATACATTTTATTACTTTTACCAGAGCCAAATAAGTTTTTTTTAATCGGACATAAAATGAGATTTTTCTTCTTTGTATTAGCTACAATTTTTATTCATAAGATATTTCTCTAAAACTAATACGTATTTTTTTTAAATTTGTAAACTACGAGAATCTCCATTATTACGTAAATTTGATGCTCGCAACCTCTGAACATTTTTTTAAAAATCTGAAAAAAATTAGGAAAGTGTTTTTTCACCCAAAGAAACAAACTGTCACGATACGGCCGCCGAAAAAGAAAACAGGTTTTTTGTGAACCACCCTAATACTCAGTTTATGCCGACAAGTAGTATATGTGTCATTTTCGTAAGGTTTTCCTTAATACATCAGTATAGGGCCCTATCGTGAGTGCAAAACCATAAGCCACGATATTACATATATGGTTTTCGAGATATGGAGTGTGGAGATTGGTATACTTGGGTGTACAACGTTTTCAACGAAATGTTATTGCGTCAAAAAAAAAGTGTAACTAGCGGATTCAAAAGTAAATTTAAGAAGCTTTACGATGGGCTTAACCATTTCTTAAAAAAAGATGTCCTTTTTATAGTTTTTAAAATTTTTAATTTGAATATATAAAAACATGTATTCTCAGATTTTCATGAAATGCATATTAATAAAATGCCTAAGATTTCTAGTATATAAACCCAAGTGGACACAATGCACATTTCAGAGGATTCTGAAATATTAATCGAAATAATTATTTAATGGGAAAACTCGAGCAATCTGAATTCAGAACCTAACCCTCTCTTGAACAAACTTAGGAGTTCCTCATTTGTTTTTCATTTAATTCTGTTAAGTTCTGAATTCAGATTCCTTAAGTTTTGCAATTGAATAATTATTTGAATATTATTTTAGAATCCCCTAAAATGCCCATTATGTTCACTCAGGGTTATAAACTAGAAATTCTAAGCCTTCTTTTCATAATTCAGATTTAAAATTTCAAAAAATTATAAAAAAGAGATCCATTTTTAGGAAATAGTTACCACCATCATAAAGCTTCTCAAATTTCCTTTCTAATCCGTTAGTAACAAACTTTGTGAAATTTTTTTATTGACGCAATAACATTTCATTGAAATATGGTCTATACACGTAAGTGAACATGCAATATGATGGCTTATAGTTTTGAACCTACGATAGGGTCCTGCAGTACTATAATTAACAGCAGTTTGAAGGAAAATGGAAAAAATATGTGATTTGGGCAGTGCGCTCATATAAAATGGAATACCCCATGATTATATAAACAGTTTTACTTTGCATGATGTAATATGACAATCGACTTTCTATATGAAGCAACTCAAGACATCTTCGTCAAGAATCATACAACTGCAGTCGACACAGTGTAGCTTCAATGGAGAAACTACAGGCAGGAAACTACACAAATTTCTGTTGCTTTTGATTTTGAGATGAAATTATGCATGCAATGTGGAAATTTGAGCGAATCTACTGATTTTGACAACTTTTGGTACACTATTCCATCAACCTTAAGGAGAGGATACTGCTAATTTTTAATTTCGTGTTTTATTATAGATACCTACCAAGCATGTTGATAGTTCCTAAGGTATTCGTCTTGATAGTCTTTACAGGATTCAGCATATAATGTGGAGGACTAGCTGGACTAGCAAGATGATAAATTTCATCGACCTCTAAATATAGAGGTCTAATGATATCGTGATGAACTAGTTCAAAATTCTCGTGACCTAACCAATGTTCGACATTCCTTTTTCTGCCCGTAAAAAAGTTGTCAACAACAATGACTTCGTGTCCGGCAATCATTAACCGATCTACTAAATGAGAACCTACGAATCCAGCACCTCCTGTTACTAAAATTCGTTTACGGTTCTTGTAATTCAAGAATTTAACTATAGGAAAGCTTTTAAGGACTTGATTTTCGATCTTTGTTTCAATATGCATCAGCTTGTCCTCCAGTTCTCGAATTCTTTCTTTGGCCTCCTGCAGATCTCTGATATCCATACTTTGATGATTGATCGTAGATCCTGTGGCAGCATCTCG
Source organism: Andricus curvator (assembly GCA_932195095.1). NCBI lineage: Eukaryota > Metazoa > Arthropoda > Insecta > Hymenoptera > Cynipidae > Andricus > Andricus curvator. Next base: position 124,402 of record CAKNYM010047760.1, read on the forward strand.
CCCAGATTTAATGTCAGTTTGGGCATTACCGCTCTGATTCAAACGTTGAAGTGGATTGCTGAAGAAAAACTTTTCGTCCTCGGTGCTGACTATGGATTTGTATAGGCCCAGAACTGCAAACAATTTATTTCTAGTTAAACTGCGAATAGTCGTTCATAAATCCAAATTTTTAGAATATGATGACTGGGGCAGTGTACGAAACGCTACCACCAGCGTTGGGTAGTTACTCATTATAAGTAACTAAGCTATTGCAGAAGTTACATTAAAAGTCACAATTGAAGGGCTGGCGTTCATAAGGGGCTAACCCCTCAACATTTTCGAAATTGATTGTTTTCTATTTTTGGAAATTTTTATAAATACCTCACATCGAGTTGTTTGAAATAATGCGAAACTCTTTTTAATTTTTGTATAAAAAAATCCTAAGGTATACCTGGCTGTCAAAAAGGGCATTTGCTTCGCCTGTTTTCTAAGGTTTTAACAGAGGATAATTACTTCTCATAGTCTCCATCTAGTAAACACAAAGTATAACCAATGATTCAATGAACGTATTTTTGACGGTAGATTCTACTTGAAAGCTGTATATTTTTTATGGAAGAGTAAACGCGTGTGACGTACAGACGATGCTGTGTTTTTTCGGATTATAAATAAACTGGTAAAAAGTATAAGTTGTCTCTAGTTCCAATATCGGTCAACGTAGAGGAAGTGAATACACGGCGATATTGTGTGCGTGGTCTGTGGGATAGCCCGTTATGAGCTCTAGCTCCGCTTTAGGTTAGCCTCCCGAATACTTCAGGTGCTCCACGAAGGAATAGTAAGCAGTGGTATCACCCCATGCCTTTGGCAATTAGATGTGGGAGAAACAACCTCCAAGAGATCGTCAGTGTTTACCAAGCTTGCAAAGGAAAAGTCGCTTCCGCGCATTGCTGTTGTCATGTCACGTGTTATCGACACTCCACTGCCTGAAATATGCTTCAAAATATAACATACTGGCTATGTTCAAACATTTGTAAACGCAACAGTCAAATTTAGGATGAATCTCTCACCTTTTAACTCTCATGTATTCGGATAAATCCTGTATATGTTTTAAAATAAATTAATATTTAAACTCACTTCCTCGATTCATTAATCCCATATTACAACTATAGCAAAGACAATACACCGAGGTTCTCCTGTATATTTTCATCATTACCGTAACATAAATTCATACCCCGCGTCGCACTATTTAATGTTACGTAATTTGTTTTCGCTTCCTAATTAGAATCAATATTCCAGAATTTCAGACCTTAAACTATTGCCAGTTGATGTTTATCTTTCACGAGTCATCAGTGAATATGTTAATCCATAAATCTTCTCTCGAAAATATAGGTCTGAAATTCTTGAATATTGATTCTAATTAGGAAGCGTTAACTAATTGCGTAACATTAAATAGTGGGTAGAGAGAGGAGCGATTTCTATTATGGTAATGGCGAGGAGAGTGAAAAAGAACGAAAAAACGTAACGTAATTAATGAACGCTCTCTTCAAAAACACTTTTGTTCCTGAATTTGTATATGACTACATGGGAAAAGTTTCGATGCATCTAGAACCACTGACCATAAATTTTGGAAAGTTACTGCACCAATCAAAAGTATTTTTGAATGAATAGGATTTGAATAAAACAGTGTTAAGTAAACATTTCACATCGTAACTTATTTGTGAAAACTAAAAAAAAAAAAAATTTTATAGGACTGAAGGGCGTGAAAACCCCTTCATAAATCACTCATAGAAAATTCAATTTTGATTCATAGAAAGAAAGTTATGACCATTTGAAAATACCCGTTTTGCCCTGGATATAAAAATTTCACCCCCTGTAATTACGGGATGGGTATTAGTAAAAGTCTATGAATTCGTGGGTGAACTACTATTGTACAGGCAAAGAAACTATGCAAATTTGAAGGTTATCGGGAGACACAGTTTTAAAAAAAGGATCAGTTCAGAAATAATTCCCTACATATTGGGAATAGTGGTTGACCATTTCGCCACCTGGTGACAAAAATCAGAACTAGAAAGAGTAGGTACTCTGCTATCAAAGCCCAAGTGAAAAGTGTAAATAAACCAGTAAAACGAACATTTTAATTTAATAAACGAAAATTTACACCTATGTTTCACCTAATTATTGAGACAGGAGTGCTTTTCTCTACTAAGGAGCCCAAAAGCCGAATCTTTTTCTCTGTTTTTAGCTATAATACCACAGAACGTAAAAATCCGGAATTGCGTTTTCACCACTTTCCAAAAGCCGGTATGACAATTAAATATACCAATAAACTTGTACAAATTGCAGTAGTCGACAGAAGAAATATTTAGGAAATAGTTTTGAGAATGGGAAAAGAAGTGACACCAAATATGCTAGTTTCCTCGCGCCATCCCGTAGGAGGATTACTCGTTGTACACAGGGCCAGGTAAGTCTCATGGAATCTATTTGTTTTATTATTTTATAGATTTATATTATTTTTTAATTCATTGTTTTCTTACTTTTTAGGTCTTTGTTATTATGTAAATATAACTCTATTTGCATGTATATTAACTGTATTATAAACCTCGCCTATTACCTAACTTCAAAGATTTATCTTGTAAGTGTGTGTAATGCTATGCTAATAATATATATTCAGATTTGATGAAAGCATATTTGGTGTCACTTCTTTCCCCATGCTCAAAAATATTTCCCAAATATTTCTTTTGTCGACTACTGCAATTTGTACAAGTTTATTTGTATATTTGATTGTCATGCCGGCTTTTGGAAAGTGGTGAAAACTCAATTTCGGATTTTTACGCGCTATGGTATTATGGCCAAAAACAGAACAAAATATTCGGCTTTTATATTCCTTAGTAGAGAAGAGCACTCCTATCTCCATAATTAGGTGGACAACAGGTGCAAATTTTCGTTTATCAAATTAAAATGTTCGTTTGACTGGTTTATTTATACTTTTCACAGGGGCTTTGATATCAGAGAACCTACTCTTTCTAGTTCTGATATTTGTCACCAGGTGGCGTATCGCAGTTTAACCATTCCAATAGAAAGAAAGAATTTTAAAATATTAAAAAAAAAATAATACAAAAATGGAGAAACTACAAAGGAATGCTTTATTTTAAATCACCATTTTCTGGAAAAGAGATCTGCAAAATTAAAAGAGGTTTGTAACGATTAAGATGGTCTGTTTATCTTGCAGAAAAGTTTGCAAGGAATACGGATGACAATTACTCAATTTTCATGCACATGGACTGGAAATGTTTTCCACTCAGGTATATTCAATTTCATCTATTGTACATATTAAAATCTATACACGATAATTCACAAGAGTGGGCGTCTTTCAGGTTCACTCTGATAATTAGATTATCAGACTATACAGGGATTGAAAAAAGGGCTACTACATATTTAATCTTAAAGATATACTTAGAAAGAAGATAGGTGTAAATAAGGGATAGCAATAGATAGACTGAGGATAGACCGAGCTGTATACGAGAGGATTGAAAGAAAAGACGTAGAATTATTTCAACACAGATGTAGACAAATATTCACGTGAATGACGTAAAAAAGTCGGACTAAAAAAAAGATAGATAACCTTTAATTTAAAAGATATATTATATAAATTGACGTGAATAAACAAAATATAGGCTGCTGAAATAAAAAAACAGGATTCAGAAGAATAAGTGGAGGATTTATATTCACAAAAACACAGAAACAGATAGACAAGAATGGACGATGTATAAATGTTCTGGGGTGGAAAAGAATAAGTAATTAAGAAAGATAGGCGAAGATTTACATTAGCAACGAGATAGATAATGATATACATTAACTGACTAGGGTAAACAATAGGGAGCAATGATAAGCTGAGATAGAAAAGACAGAGTGTGGGCTGAAAAAAATAAAGACATTGTGAAGTATAGGCGTTAAGTATTGACAGAAGTAAAAAAATATAGACAAACGTAGACGAGGGATAGGCTGGTTTACACAAAAGTGAACTAAAGAAAAAAAAAGCAAGAAAAAGATCGAAAAAAATTTTACATACATAACGTGAAAAAGAGGGAATTTAGACAAACAGGCGGACTACATTTATTCTAAATGATATAGAATACTTAAAATGGTAAGCAATGATAAACTGGGATATAAGAAAGAAGATTAAGACAGATAAATGGACGATTATATATTTTACATAGTTTATAGGCGGGCGGGGAGCCCTGATTGGGGCCCCCTGGCGCTCAAGCTATAAAGCCTATTGTGCCAAACCCTTTACTATTCGCTCTCTGTAGTTGATTCCAGACATCTTAATGAAGCCCAGGACGTCAACCACTGATCACGTTATAATTTCCTTGGGTTCCATGAACTAGGCCCTGATGTTTTGTTGCCTGAGCCTAGCTAATGCTGGGCACTAACATAAGACATAAAGGGATGTTTTATCATCAGTGCCGCATTTCCTTCACCCTGCCGTGGGGTTGAACCCCATTTTGTGCATATAATAGTTTAAGTGGTTGCACCCTTCGGAGCTTCTGAACCACTGTCCTTAGGTCTTTTTTTAGGTAATCCCAGGATTTACCTGACTCTGTCCATCCTGTACATATAACCTAGGATGGATTTCGCCTTTCGGCAACCCAGAGTTTGTTCCCAGTATTACCGGTGCTTTGTCCGGATCCAGCTTTGGATAGCCATACCGATGCAGCAACACGCTAATCCCAGTACTGGCTTCGGCCTTATGTATTCACTTGCTGCACCGCTTTTCGCCCGCTTGGCCGCTTTTTCGTTGCCCTTGATTCCTGTGTGACCAGGAACCCATATGAGGGTCACGTGGTTCTTTTTTGCAATTTGGTTTAATGCCTTTTTTCCTTCAAACGCCAGTTCTGATATTATGTCTGGTTTCCCAACTGCTTGGCTGTCCGAGCAGATTGTAATCTGCCTACCAGCAGCGTTTTCCTCTATTAGTGTCTCAGTGCAGCAAAGGACGGCCAGGACATCCGCCTGAAAAACAGTGGCATGTCGCCCAAGTGGGATCCCTATCACCTCCATCCAGTGCTGACATAGATTCCTGCTCCTGACCCCCCCCCCCCTCTCCCTGCCCTCTTTTGGAGTCGTCTGTAAACCAGAATTCCCCTTGGAGGACCGGGCTACCATTTGCTTCCCACATATCCCCGCTTGGGATGCAGACGCGGAAAGTCTAGGTAAAGTTGAAGCGTTTTCTTGTTCTGTCTTGCATTATTTCTAGCATTGGCAGTGTGCTGATCGGCCGGAAATCTTTAGCATCAGTGTAGCCCTCCTTTCCAGGTTTGGGAATGAAGGCCACTCTGCCGTCCTTCCAAGTAGATGGCACGTGCTTAAGGGCATTGCTTGCCCTAAATAGTTTTGTCAGTGGGGGGACGACGAAATCCATGCTCTTTTGTAAGAGCATTAGGTAGACGCCATCCTCCCCCAGTGATTTAAAGGGGTAGAAGGACCCAGTGGCCATTCCACCTTCTTGATATTAACGACCTTAGCGGCAAAATCCAGTCTTCCTCCTCTCCGACGGTTTGGGTTCGCTGAAACCCTGGAAAATGAACTTCCATCAAGTGATCCACTGTTTCTTCTTCATCTTCGGCAAACTCGCCTTCATAGAACCTTATGAGCCCAAGACGAACCTCCGAATTTTTTTCCAGGATCTTGTGGAGCCTCACTGTATCCGGAATGTTCTTAGATTTCTCGCAGAAACCCTTCCAATCTTTCGGTTTGTAGGTTCTTATGTTTTTATTGTATTCGTACTGAGCCGTCTTGTAGATGTCCCAGCCTGAAGGCGATTCAGTTCTGCTTGGCCTGTTATACAACGCTCTAGCCATAGGGAAAAGCTGGGGCTTGAAACCGGAGACACTTATGTGGATCTACACAGCGATCTTGCGACCCAGGCTAACCTATGCGACGGTGGTCTGGTGGAGCAGGGTCGAGCTGTCCACTGTGAAGTCTCGACTGGAAAGGATCAGGGGACTGATTTTGAGAGGCGTCACTGGAGCCTCGAAGTCGACACCCACGATGGTACTGGGGGCACTAACAGGTTTAGAGCCCCAACATCTTACCATCAAGGCCGTGGCTGCGAAGGCGGCCTGGAGGCTAAATTTGGTAAATGACAGAAGGATCTTGACAGCAGTGAAGATCCCAGTCGATAGAATGGGTTAACGGCGACGTGCACCTGCCCAGTGATGGAGACAACTGGTTTACAGATGGCTCCAGGAACGAGGAGAATGCAGGAGCCGGCGTATATCGCAGAAGGAATGGAATGGGCTTCACATTTGAGATGGGGTCCTACGCCACAGTTCTACAATCTGAGATTATGGCCATACTCCAGTGCGCCTACAAGGCAAAAGAGTACGACAATAAAAGGAACATTCGTATCTGCTCAGACAGCAGTGTACAAGCAGTGTAAAAGAGTGGACATAGAAATAAAGTTATATCACATTTCCTGAAAAAGAAAGAAGCCTTTTCTAGATAGTTTTAGTTTGACAAATATGCCTTCAAGAAGAGAGCCTTTTTTGAAGAATTAAAACAGTTTTTACTGCAAGTTACTTGCTGTTCCACGCTGTTTTCTTCAATGGGATCATCCACAAAAATTGTGTTTGCCTTATAGTTAAATTTTTTATAAACTTTGACTCCCAATGAGTTTAAATGTAAAATTACAACTTAATTTTGTTTATTTAATAGTTTATAATTATTTACTGCAGAGCAAAAAAATATCCACCGGAAATGTCGATTTTTAAACAAAACATGTAGCGCCCGAATGGCTTGAAACACGTGAAGCGATGTCACACGCCTTCAAAGCCGAAGAAAATACATTGTCAGTTTGATAAAAACAATCCAAATAATTAATTAATTCCTGGATACGTTAAAGCCAGTTCGGATAATTTGCCAAAAGTGAGTAAACTTATGATACATGATTTTTTTGCGAAGTGCAACGACTCGTATAGAAAAAATAATACAAATATACATAATGAATCCGAAAATAATTAATAAATATTCAAACCGGTGTATTGTATAATCTAGTTCAAAGTTAGTTACTTGATCAAGTTTAAAAACATTGAATTTATTTCAGTTTAAATAAAAGAAGGAAGAAGGAAACGAAATAATCGACTATAGCTGTGTTGAAGTACAGCAGGCTCTAACCTCAAAATTTTATATTTTGATTTTGTACTCAATATAAGAATTAAACATATATTCGCTCTTTAGTGGGCACTCTTTTTTGAAAATAGCAGCATGATTCCAAAGTTAAAAATGAGTACTTTTTATAATACTTGTTGCGTAAATAAACGATTTGATTTTGAGGTTACGGCTCACATACATCCAAGCATCCCATACATAAACACCGTTGAACATCAGTCAATCAGGGGTTTTATGTTATTAAAAAAAGCATATTTTATATTTTTCTATTCAAAATAAAAATATTTTCTTACGTTGAAATGATCTTCGAAAAAATATGCTAAAGATGTTGTAGGGCACATGTCAAGCCGAATAATTTTGTACCATTCTTTTCGTTCCTCACCTGTGGGTATAAATATAAATAATTTTCCTGGATTCTTGACAGTGGTGTTCTTACATTTAGGCACAAACACCAATGGTAGCACGGTTTTCTTTCCATTTTTATGAAAATACGTTAATAGCTCGGCTTATTTACAAGCTTTTGAAGACGTGCGAAGTCACATCAAGATGGCGGAATGGGAGAGACAGAAATAGGAATTTAAAATGTGTAAAGATTTTTCTTTTTCAAGTATAAAATATGAAAAAAGGTGGGCTGGAAATAATTTCGTTGTCAAATTGAGATTTTTATGTTCGAGGGGACTACATTCAACTTACGCAGCGCCCGGCAACAAATACGGTTAGGTCTAACGTGCCTCTAAGCTTACATTTAACTACCTTGAGATGATTTTTCGTGTGTATGCATATTACATAATCATAACGTGGTACCCTCAAGCGTAAAAGTCTCAATTTGACCAAGAAATTATTTGCAGCCCACATTTTCTTCTACATGAATTTAAAGAGTGTAAAAAGAACTATTTTTCAAAAAAGAGAAAAAGATTTAAAACTGACTTTAAAAAAAAAAAATCAATTTTAATTTTGATTTAAACATAATTTTGAATGAAAAAAAAAATTATTTTGATAGTCTTAAAGTACATGAAAAGAGCTTCTAAAACACTGTAATAAAGTCGAATAGCATCATCCTAAAAGAAGTACCACTATCTTGAAGATGAAAAAGCACCTGAAAAAGTGAAAACTTCAGGCCCCTGTATATTGACAACCGGTTGATAAATGAACCTATGGTTTGGTGAATTATTGTAGGTCCACTGGCACTATAATTCAGCCAAGTTGCACCCGGATAAAAAAAAAATGTACGTGGGAAATTAGTGGTTGGTCCTATTCTATTCTTTAGATATCTCCTAAGTATCTTAAACCTGAAATTAAATGTATGTGATGTTGTATACCATTAAGCCATTTCCCTTTCAGGGTAGGCGTGACACTACCCGATTCGGGTAGTGTTTCTAGGTGGATAGTTTTCTTGTAGTTATAAATAACTACAAGTATGGGCTCACCACACCCATAATATGCCAACAGCACGCAGTATTCTCGAATGGTCACCCATCCAAGTACTAACCGCGCCCAACGCTGCTTAACTTCAGTGATCTGACGAGAACTGGTTTTTTCAGCGTAGCATGGCCGTTGGCTGTTATGTTACATGGTACATAATGTTACATAATGTTACACATAATAATTTGAAAACGACCCAGATAACAATGCGTGCGACGCACGTCACCCGCATTTCGTGATTCTCATGCAATGCGTGCGAGAACGCGTGCATCTCGCCAGCAATATATGATGGTCACTTAGCTGCGAGCGTTATGAGTCGCATTTCGCTAGCACGGAACATGGGCACATGCTGCGAGCTTTATGAGTCGCATTTCGTCATCATGAAGATGCGTGAAAATTAACTTATATTTAAAAAATTTCTTAATCAATTGAACTTATTTTTCAACTTGTTTTTAAATTACATACATTGGTATAAATTGAAAAATTTCAATAACTCTAATCGCAAATAAATTTCAAGTGAAATTTATTTTTTCTTTGCACTTTTAATTTGTAATATTTATGAAGAATGATCGAATAATATTAAAAATGATATGCAGTTAAAAATTGAATTTATGTTCACATAAATTTTAATTTCCGACATCAAAATCACATAGAATTAGTATATGTGCGAATTTGAATATTTGTAAAACGCGCGGATCAGTGGCGCATCGTGTAATATATATTATCTCCGTCTCCGTTCGTCAGGTTCGTTTTCCTTCTACACGACAGTCTACTGTTCACACACGCTATCAACTTGATGACGCCTGACCATCGTTGGTTTTTCTAAAAGTCAGTAAAAGTGGTTTCAGCATCTTTTGGCATCTGTCGAAGAATTTCACTATCGTGTTTTATATCCGGCATTCCGAAAATTAATAGACTTGTGGTAAATACAATCGAAAAAATAGTAAATATAAACCTATAACCAGTAAGTAAACCTAACCTATCTTTTTTATGGTAAAGCAAAATAATTTACTGACTTTTCCCAGATTTTACGACCGGCAAAATGGGCTCTTTGTTTTATTGGACGTATAAAAAGATTAATATTACATAATTTATTATTTTTAGAGCATAACTGATCACTACGTGCGAGCGATATGCGTCGCACGCGTGATCCGCACGACATGCGAGCGATATGCGTCTCAATTAATGAAACATATGTCTGCGTTGGTGAGTGCATCTCGTGCGTGTTGATCGGCACGACGTGCGTGCATAATGCGTCGCATATTGCTCGCATTTTGTTATCTGGGAAGTTAAGGTTAGTTCTTTTGTTTTCTGGCGAGAGTGACGGGGTTAGCCAAAAATGGTACTTAGGAGAGTGCGAAATGTACCTCGTGGCAAGTGTTTCCTCGAGGTAATTGTATTTATTTCGAGTGATTTAAATCTTTAAAAGAATTGTGCGTGATTTCTCAATAGTTTTTTTCTCAGTGAAATGGAATCTATTTTAATGTTAATTTTGGTTAGTTAAACTCTGTGAATCAAGGATTATTGGGGCGAGTAAGGGATTTCGGAGTTTTCAGGAAATACGTAATTGATCGTTTGTTCCGGTAAAAATTCCCAAGTTTGGTTAAATCCTGTCTAATATGCTATTCGAAATTCTTGGTTCGCTATATATATGTACAATTATACGTTTATGATGGAACCGTGTTGTAGAGTTATAAATCTTTTGAGATTTAAAATAAATTGTATTAATATTTGGTTTGAAGAATTTGGTCTCTATAATTCTTTTACTATTTAGGAAAACTCATGTTCCCCTGTAGATTTTTTGGAGCCATGACGCGAAGTTGTTCCTAGCTGGCTAAAATTTAGATACATATAATCGATATATAATAATCGATTTATTATTATGAACTTGACTTAAATTGTTTTTTAATTTTGACTTAATTTAATTTGAATTTTGAAGTAACTTTTGCTATCAGCAGTGCATTTGTGGCGGCTGGCGCCCTCCCTAATTAATTGTACAAATAATAATTTCAGTAACAGGCCATGAGACAAAACCTGGTCACAAAATGGCGCCCAAACGTCTACGGGCCACGGTATTCATAGATTACCAGGAAAATAGTGACAAGCCAAATTTTTATAAAAGCCATAATTACCAGAGAGAGCATAGTGAGAATCAGATTGTTGAATTTGAATTCCAAAGGTTCATTCAACCAGAGATGAGGTGGGATATTGCTCATATAATGGAATAAAAGACTCCGTCAAAATCGGACTGCTAAAAGCGCCTCCTTGGCCGTAGGACCTAGTCCCGAGAGTTCCTTTGCAGTTTTCGGCATTTCTCAGACGTTGCATGTCGGTAATTGATGAAGTTAAAGAATGTTAAAAATGAGTTACCACCGGATTTACAATTACAAAAGTTACCATGAACACAAATTGCTAACTGCATATTTATTTACGACTCGAATATTAAATGTTTATTATATAATTATTATTATGATTTACAATTATTATTAAGTAGTTATACAATAAAAATTATATATGTATATATATTTTTTTAAAATAAAAATTAAAAAATTATACTGTTACATAGGTATTTGTATGCTATATATCATAAATTATTACTTATAATTAAAATACGCTACCGGCCAAAAGTTTAAGTTCACCTCGTTTCTGATGACTCATTAAGTTCTCTTAATTTTAATTATGACAGAGCTAAAATGTTGTCTCTTTAAAATGTTGAATGCTCTCAAAATTCTGTATGAAATGAGCAGAGCATAAAGCCAATTTGTCCATTTTTTAAGTAGATGTTCCAAAAATAATGTGAATTTCTAATATTTTCCTAAACTTTAGGTAATATCCAAAATAAACAACACTTTGTCATGTACTTAGGCATAGGAAAACTTTTAAGATTTATGCTCATAAGCTGTTGCGATACTGTGGCAAAATAGTAGTTTTACAATGAGCCTAAGAACATTACAAAATGTTGATCATTTCGGACATTACGTAAAATTAAAGAAAACATTATAAATGTACACTATTTTTGCCATATATACTTAAACAATATTCAAATTGGCTTCATCCTGAGCTCATTTTATAAATAATTTTGCGAGCATTCAACTCTTTAGAAAGAAAAAATTTTAGCTCTGAGATAATTAAAATAAAGAGAACCTAATCAATCATTAAAAAAGAGTTGAACTTAATCATTCTAATACCATAAATTTTATTTTTAAATACTAAAAATCAGTAAATATATGTATATCAGTTACAGATTGTATAAATTAATGTTCTCTTTAGCTGATATACACTTATATTTTTACTGATATATAGTATTTCAAAACAAAATTTAAGGTATCATACAGATATCGGAAAAAATTTTCAATAATACTTTCAAGAACTTCAATGTTTATTAGTAGTGGCATTGTTTGCTAGACAGCAGATTGATTTAATAGAAATGTAACCAACTTTTTATTCATAGCTTGTTACAATATTTTTTTTTAATTTTATGATTGAAATGAATGGTGGCTCTCTTGCCTTGAAATTAGAATCACATAGTTTGGAAAATATAAATAAAATATAAAGAAGAAAATACTGCATTTTATACAATCATTCAAATAAAATAGAAAAAAACAGGTATGTAAGTACTAAATATAGTGCTCTTTTTATTTGAGAATCATCTGATTCATACACATAGGTTACCGTTTAATTCTAAAATTAACTGTTATTTTAATAAATAAAAACAAGAACTAAAATTAAAGGTTGATGGTAAACATTACCCCAGAGGAGATAAACCGTACTTACAACGAAAACAAATCCAAAAAACCTTGAACTATCTAACTAATTATAATGTTCATTCGTGAAACTTACTAACAAAAACTGATCATTTTTTTGGTTGAATTTTTTTCAGGGTTATCTAGAATATTCAGCCAGGCATTCCTTATCTCACACATATCCCTACTTTCGCTTATACATGAAAATCTTACAGTTTAAAAAAATTGACATTCTACTAAAAGGTGGTACACAGGTTCTGTATTAAAACTATTCTCATGACAGTAGACACAAAAACCATTAACAATTAAACTGCAGGTTTCATTCTTGATTATAAGTCATAGAACGAACTTATTTATTAACCTTAATTGCGCTATAATTCTGACAAAACCGAGTGGTGTTCTTGACAGAGTTGAATATTTCTGAGGTCCTTCTCGCAAGGTTAATTGAGGGTAAATTATTAGAGCAGAGGACAAGTCGGCTCTCTGTAAATCTTCTAGATATAATATTTTATCATGAGCTCTTATCCATGCCGATTTATTCTTTTACAGAGAGAAAGAAAATCCCAATCGCCCTCTATCCTAACCTTTTTAAATATACTTATAACCTGGCGGGCCCAGTTGTATTTCTCTGGGGTTGACAAATCATCTTTTAATCTATCCATTTCTCTTAATCTTAAATAATATTTCTTCAGGTATCAATCGTAGGACATATTGAGAATTTTCTCTATCCAATTGAGAATTGACCCAAAAACTCTAACTGCAAGTTGGGATGCACCCATTTCTAATCTAATAGCATATCCAGCAGTATTTTCTGGAACATGCAGGATTCTCTTATAAAAAGTGGTTTGAACTTTTTCTATACAATCTAAATACCTGAGACTCCATACAAGTACTAAATATAAAAATGTAACATACACGACTGCAAATTCCTAAATATTAAACTGCAAGCGGTTCTGCAACATAGTCTTAAGTTTAAGACATATATGACCCAGATATTTAAGGCACCCGTTCCCACGCCACCCATATTTATTTAAGGCCTTTTAAAGTTTGAACCCCTCATTTAAATGCGGAGACAACCTGTAAGGCATTGTTCTAGAATCTAGTGCGAACCTCCTGTATCTTTGCCTATAGTTCGTATACCTGGTTATACCTAATCAATTTTGGGAATTTCCTCCTTTTATGGTCTATTTCCGTTGTAAGAAAATTCGATGAGTAGAATGAATGGCTGTGTAGGTGTGAGCCGAAAATTACGAAAATAGAATTTGCATATTATTACAGTTAAAACTTTCAAATCTGTCGAAGAATGATCTAGAAAATTTTTAGGACATTTTTTAAAATTATTATTTCACAGGTTTTTACTGAATATTAAGAAAAATTGGAGTTAATTTAAAAGATATTTAGAACTTTTACAAGTTTGGAAGAAACGAAAAAATATTTGATGAAGTTTCGGAAAAATTTTCAAGATTTAAGATATTTTAATACACTCCAAAGTTCTAAAATTCATAAATACCTTTCAAAATTATATTAATTTTTTCTAACGTTTTTAAAAAAATTTTGCTAAATTAAAAAAATTGCCTTCAAATGTACCAATGTCTTTTTTTTTTAGGCAATTTTTTGCGGTATTTTGAAATCTTTTTTAAGGTTCTTCTAGATTTTATTATTTAAAATTAAAAATCGTTTTAAATTTTCCCATGAATCTAAAGAACAATCTTTATTCTCTTAAAACCTTTCAAAATTCTTAAAAAGTGTCTAAACTTTTTTCTATATCTTCAAAAATCAACATTTTGTAAAAAATTGTTGAAATCTTTGAGTCTTTTCAAAAATTCAAAACGTTCTAGGTAATAATGATAATTACCTTAAATTCAACAACAGCCATACCACGCTGAAAAAACTAGTTCTCGTCAGATCACTGAAGTTAAGCAGCGTTGGGCGCGGTTAGTACTTTGATGGGTGACCATTCGAGAAAACTGAGTGCTGTTGGCACATCCTGGGTGTGGTGAGCCCACACTGGGAGTTATTTACTACAAGAAACTATCCACCTAGAAACACTACCCGAATCGGGTAGTGTCACGCCCACCCTGAAAGGGAAATGGCTTAATGGTATACATCAGAACTCTTTTTGACAATGATATAAATCTTTTTAAATGTTTTGAAATATTTTTAAATATTCTCTTTAAATTAATTTCTTTTAAATATAAATCGTTTCAACATTCTTGAAACGTTTCTAAATCTTCAAAAACCTACATTTGGTCAAAAAGTTGTTAAAATGTTTTCAAATTTTTTAATATTTTTTAATCTTTTCAAAAACTTGAAACCTTCCAGGTAAAAATCTTTTAAAATGATTCGAATTTTTCTTAATTTTTTTTTAATTTGTACAATTAAAATAATTAACTAACAATCTTCAGAATTCTTTTTTGACTATGTTAGAAATCTCTTTAAATGTTTTGAAATGTTTGTAAATATTCTCTTTAAACTGATTTTTTGAAATAAATAATACTTTCAAATTTCCCCATTAATCTGAAGAACAAATTTCTATTCTCTTAAAACCTTTCAAAATTCTTAAAACGTTTCTAAAATTTGTTCTAAGTCTTCAAAAATCTACATTTTGTCAAAAAATTGTTGAAATGTTTTTCAATGTTTTAATACCTTTGAATCTTTCAAAAACTTAAAACCTTCTAGGTAAATATCTTTAAAATGATACGAATTTTTCTTATTTTTTTTTAATTTGCATAATTAAAATAATTACCTTACAATCTAAAGAATTCTTTTTTGATAATGTTAGAAATCTCTTTAAATGTTTTGAAAAATTCTCTTTGAATTAATTAAAAAAAATAAATAATCATTTCAAATTTTCCCATGAATTTTAAGAACAAATTTTTATTCCTTCAAAACCATTCAAAATTCTTAAAACGTTTCTAAATTTTAGTCTAAATCTTCAAAAATCTCCATTTTGTCAAAAAATGGATGAAATGGTTTTAAATTTCTTTAAATTCTTGAATCTTTTCAAAAACTTAAAACCTTCTGGTTAAATATCTTTTAAAATGATTCGAATTTTTTTGATATATATTTTTAGATTTGTATCATTAAAATAATTAACTTACAATATTCAGAATTCTTTTTCGACAATGTTAGAAATCTCTTTAAAAGTTGTGAAGTGTTTTTAAATATTCTCTTTACATTACTATTTTCAAATAAAAATTTGTTTCAAATTTTCCCATGAATCTTAAGAACCTAAGCCCAAAGATCTGAATGAACTGGATAAAGAGCTTCTTGGAGATTTTTCCGAAGAATCCGACCTCTGGACTATCAATTGTAGTGTGTACAATGCAGCGAGAACTTTGGCAGATGCAAAGCGTAAAACAAAACCAACAGTTGATTATAAGACCAAAAGACGAATGCATCAACTTAGCACAAAGATAGGCTGGGGAAGACAGTACGCGTCCCGCATTCAGTGTGTGACTGTCTACATAACATCTGGCAGGACTTTTACTGCCAAGGTTCGACAAATCGCGCGCGAACTGCGGATCCGTCATCACACAATCAACAACTCAAAGCTACTGACCATCAGGCAGCATATTGTTGACCGAATACGAGTACTATCTAACGCTAGTAGAAGTCTAGAGCGGAGAGAAAGGTGGGTCAGAGAAAATCAACAGTTTTTGTCTGACCCATCTCGACTCTTCCAAGACCCTCCAGTTACTGTCGAACATCCGCCCAAATCAGAGGAGGTCGAAGCATTTTGGAGAGAAATCTACGAAGTCCAACATCCACTTGAAGAAGGCTCAAAGAACATAAATAGCTTCAAGGAGCTGTACAATGCCCTCATAACAGCTGAGGAGGAATGCCCACCTATCACTACCGAGGAGGTGAAAAACGTATTAAGAGGCATAAAGAACTATTCCGCTCCGGGACCAGGTGGTATCAAGACCTTCTGGTGGAAGAAGTTTCCTTCAACCCACCAGCATCTGGCCCGAATTTTCACCTCATATCTAAAGTCGGAAAAGCCTATTCCCGGGTGGTTGGTGGAAGGGCGCACAGTGCTCCTGCCGAAGACGGGCAACTTAGATGACCCTAAGAATTGAAGGCCTATAACTTATCTGAACACACTGTATAAGATCTTCACAGCTATCCTAAATGATAGGATTGTCTGGACAATTGGACCTGTGTGGCGAGAGATGTATGAACAACGGGGCTCAAAGAAAGGCGTAGCAGGGTGTCGGGAGAACTTGCTCATCGATAGATGTGTCTGTAAAGACGCAGCATCCTATCAGCGATTGCTATCGATGGCCTGGATTGATTACCGGAAAGCTTTCGATTCAACCTCCAATAGACTTATCATCTGTCTGTTGGAAAGCCTAAAGGTTCATCCACACATCGTGAGGTGCATAGAGATATTAATGCCGCTTTGGAAAACCAGATTTACTATCTCATCTGGAAAACATCGTGTGATCACTAACCGTATCACCTTTCAGAGAGGTGTGTTTCAGGGCGACACCATGAGCCCTCTCCTCTTTTGCCTCACATTATTGCCACTATCTCTCGCACTTCGCCATTCCGAAGGGTATCTTTGCGGCAAACCTTGAAACTGAAAGCATAAAGTCACTCATGTATATTACATGGACGATCTTAAGATCTATGCTAGGAATCAAGAGAAACTACATCTAGCTCTAAAAATTGTCAAAGAGTACACTCAAGAGATTGGAATGGAGTTCGGGTTAGAGAAATGCGCCAAGGTTAATTTGAAGAAAGGAAAACTTAATGGCATCCCCGAAGATCCTGAGCTCGTTGACAGAAGCGCTATACGACACCTTTGCGCTGGAGAGACCTATACATACCACAGAGCGTGCCACAGAGCCGCATTCAGGACGTGACATCTATAAAGAATACTCTCCGATGCAGATACAAATGTCTCATCCGACGAATATGGTCTTCCGAACTGTCGGCGAGGAACAAAGTATCTTCAACGAACATGCTTGCCGTCCCCGTAGTACTCTATTCATTTGGAGTAGTTCTATGGACGAAGGACGAGCTCAGATCCCTCGATATCGGGTCCTGAAAGGATATGCAAATGAACAAAAGCATGCACCTTAAGTCTTCTGTTCCACGACTTTACATCTCACGCCGTCAAGGTGGTCGCGGAATACTGAATCTTGAATGTCTTCACAACAGGATTATTCTAAGTACAGCACATATGGTCGCAAATGGACAAGACCGTCTTCTTAAAATGGTCAGGAAACACGAAGAAGTGGGCAAAGGGGCGTTTCTGTACAAAGCAGCGGAGGAGGCTGCTGAAACACTCGGCCTTGACTTCTATATTAGGGGTGAGCAAAATGCATCAAATCTTATCCATCTTGAATACTCACTCCTGAAGGCCCGGATGTCGTATGAGCTAACGTTTGCTTTCCTTAGATCACCCGGATTGAAGTCGGGCACGGAGGGCTTCATTTTGGCATGTTAAGACGGTGTCATTTCCACTCTAGCATACCGTCGCCACATTTTGAGCAAGGACATTCCCGATGATAGCTGCAGAGCGTGTCATGCACACCCCGAGCATCTAGGACACATACTATCTAGTTGTCCAACTCATGCGGGAACGACCTACATCCAAAGACACAATGCGGCACTAAGAGTGCTTTATTACCATCTCTGTCACTCTTATGGCATTAGCCCAAATACCTCTCCGCTAAACGCTCCTAGAGAAATAGAGTTAATTGTCAAAAATGAGAAGTGCCGCATATACTGGAACTTCATATTCTCGACAATTGTTTCTGTTGCGCACTCGAGGCCTGACATAGTTCACCTTGACTTCGAGAAACGAACCATGTTCGTTATCGAATTCGAGTTCGTCTGTTGGAAAGCTTGAAGGTGCATCCACACATAGTGAGATGCATGAAGAGATTGATGCCTCTTTGGAAAACTAGACTTACTATCTCATCTAGAAATTATTGTGTGACAACGAACAACGTCATCTTCCAGAGGGGCGTCTTTCAGGGTGATACCATGAACCCTTTGCTTTTTTGCATCACACTTCTTCCTCTATCTCTCGCACTGCGAAATTCTTCTGGATACTTCTATGGTGACACTAACCAGCGCCAGCATAAGGTCACTCATGTATTTTATATGGATGACCTGAAGATCTACGCCTCTGGTAAAAGCAAACTTCAAACTGCTATAAATATCGTCAAGAAGAACACAGGAGAGATTGGGATGGACTTTGGTTTGGACAAGTGTGCCAAAATTAATCTGAAGAAAGGAAAGATTACTGGCGCTCCCATGGACCCTGAGCTTGTGGATATAAGTGTCATTAGACATATTAATACTGGAGAGACCTATAAATACCTGGGCGTGCCTCAAAGCCGCATTCAGGACGTAACATCAGTGAAGGAGTCTCTCCAAAGCAGATACAAGCATCTTCTTCGACAGATTTGGTCTTCCAAACTGTCGACGTTGCACAAGGTGCACTAACATGCTTGCCGTCCCGGTTCTACTCTACTCATTTGGGGTGGTTCAATGGACGAAGAACGAGCTTAAGGCCCTTGACATCACCACACGTAAGATCATGCATATGCATAAAAGCTTGCATATCAATTCGTCAGTTCCGCGATTATACATTTCACGCCGTCAAGGCCGACTTCTGAATTTCCAGTGTCTTCATAACCGAATTTTTCGAAGTACAGCTTACATCGTTGCGAATGGCAGAGATCCTCTCCCAAAAATCGTCAGGAACCACAAGATGATTGGTGAAGGAGCGTTCCTTTACAAAGCCGCGGAGCAAGCGGCCGAGACCCTTGTCCTGAATTTTAACATCAGAAGTGAGGAAAGTGCATTACTCCATCTAGATGCTTTACTTCTAAAAGCCGAAGTGAAGAAAGCAGAAGTTGAAAATTTTCACCAACAGCTACTCGAGAAGAAAATGCACGGAAACTTTCACAGAACTGTAGAAAAACAGTCCTTTTCGAAAGAGCAAACTTTTGCTTTCCTCAGATCACCAGGGCTTAATTCAGGTACAGAGGGTTTTATTTTCGCATGCCAGGACGGTGCCATTTTCACTTCAGCATACCGTGACCGCATTTTATGTCAAGAAGTTCTTAGTGATAGGTGCAGAGCGTGTCATGAACACGCTGAGTACCTAGAACACATGCTATCGGGGTGTCCGGCCCACGCAAGTACGACGTATATCTATAGACATAATTCGGCCCTGAGAGTGCTTTATTACCATCTTTGTCGCTCTTACGATGTTGGTCGCGACCCTGCCCTGCCGAACGCTTGAAGGGAGATAGAGTCAATTGTCCAAGACGAGAAGTGGCAAATTTTCTGGAACTACGACTTTCGGACAGCAGTCTCCGTTGCACACTCGAGGCCTGACATCGTTCTCCAAGACTTCGAGAAACGAACTATATTCGTGATCGAATTCTCGGCTCCGTCCAAATACAACATCACTGCCAAGGAGAAAGAAAAGGAGGAGAGGTATCAATACCTTAAAAGACAGCTGCAACGACTGTGCCCAAAATATTCGTATAAGTAATTGTCCTTGTGATAGGTGCTCTTGGAGGTGCGAAACTATCACTGGTTCGTAACCTTAAAGCCATGACCACGTGCCAAAAATATGCCAAGGCACTTGCGAGATGGATGCAGAAAGCTGTCATCCTTAGGTAGCTTCGTTTCCTCAAGACATACGAGGGTTTCGCCGGCCTGTCGTTGTGATTTTATCGTGCCCTGTGACCACCTATCTCACGGCTGTGAGACATGGCCATAGGTGTGATTTACCGCGGTTCTACTGGGAGCCGGTGTCATTTTTTAGATGGCAGTTGCTCCCAGTGTGACCCTGCGGTGGTTGCTTAACCCTTTTTTTTAAATTTTATATATATTTGAGACTCCCAACCCGAAAACGCCCGATGGGCGTTTAAAACGCACGCACCGAGGAGTGGGCATTTCTAAATGCCCCGAACTAGATGAGAGCGCTTTTGAGTGCACCGAACTAGGGGTGGGCATTCTCAAATGTACCCAACTAGGTGAGGCTAAACTGAAACGTCGCGAACCCGTTCTAGTTGTCTTTAGACACAGAGAACGCGCTTTCATGGAAATAAAAATTCCTTGTTGTGATTGAGACACATTGTGAAGCACAGAATCCTGTTCAAAGTCAAGGATGAAAAAAACAGGTATAATATACTAGATAACTAATGTTAAAAAGTGATTAAGACGATATTATTACTATTGTTATTGTTATGTCAACATTTGATCAACATTTTTAATAAATGTTACGTACATCACTATTCATTAGTTTTTTCTATTTAGATTTTTTAAGGTAACATTTTTTAAACAGATAACTAATGTGATAATTAAAAAAGATTCCAAATTACCAGAGAATATGAATTTTCAACAAAAAAGTACATTTTCAACAAATCATTTCAATTTTGAACAAAATATTTAGATTTTCAGTTCGATTTTCAACTAAAGAATATCATTTTTACCCTAAAAAGATGAATTGCAAACAAAAATATATAATAATTGATATTGAAAAAAAATGTTTTAATTGAAAATAAAAAATAACTGCATTCAACTCAATAAAATACCATGAAATTAATTTTTACTTCAATAATTTTGATTTGTACACGGCTTCGCATGGATACCCTCGGTTTTAACTATGTTATGTCGAGCAGGAGGTTTGACGCGAGGGTTTCTTCGACAAATTGCCTAACTCTTAATTTGCTCATGAAAATATTTTAAATAATTAATAAAGCTTGGAAATTTGAAGAGCATAATAGAAAGAAGTCATCGGAAAGATATTCTTAGTTAATTCTGTAAAAAATTCACCCTATTCGTTGAAAAATAGCCAAACTCTGAATATGTTTATGAAAAATATTGAAATAACGAATAATTATTGTGACTGTACAAAGTAATGTACGAAATTCTTATTTGAAATACATACTTTGTTGCTTCCGTAAAAATTGAACCTATTCCTTTGAAAATAGACAAACTCTGAATATGTTTAGGAAAATTGTTTAAATGATTAATAATGATTATAAATCTGCGAAGTATCGTAGGAAATAGTCCTCGAAAAGACATTCTTAGTTGCCTCCGATTTGCTGATAAAAATTGTTCAAATAATTAATAGTACTTGGGAATTTACAAACTATCACAGAAAAAAGTTATGAGAAATATATTCTTAGTTAATTCTGTAAAAAATGTAGCCTATCGGTTGATAAATCACCGAACTCTGAATTTGTTTATGTAAATTGATTAAATAATTAATAATTATTGTATATTTGCAAAGTATCGCAGAAAATAGTTATTGGAATTACATTCTTTCTTGATACCCTAAACTAATTGATCCTATTCGCTGACAAATGACCGAGCTCTTAATTTGTTTATGAAAATTGTTTAAATAATTATTAATTCTTGAAAATTTGCAAAGCATCATAGAAAAAAGTAATTGGAAAGATATTCTTAGCTAATTCTGTAAAAAAATGTAGCATATTGGTTAAAAAATAGCAAAACTCTACCTATTTGTTAAAAAATAGCCAAACTCTGCCTATTTGTTGAAAAATAGCCAAACTTTAAATTTTTGTGTGAAAATTGTTTAAATTATTATTAATTCTTGTAAATTTCCAAAGCAATATAGAAAAGAGTCATCGGAATGACATTCTTGGAATGACATGACACAATTGGAATGACATCATCGGAATGCTTATTCGTTTACGGAAATTTTTTAAATAATTAATCATTCTTGTGAATTTATATAAGCAGTATATAAAATAGTCATCAGAAACTCAAATTGTGCCGATTCCTTGAAAAATACCCAAACTCTGAATATGTTTATGGAAACTGTTTAAATAATTAATAATTATTGTAAATGTGCAAAGTATCGTAGAGAAGAGTTTCTTAGTTTGTTTAGGAAAATTATTTAAAAATCTATTAATTCTTGGAAATTTGCAAAGCATCATAAAAAAAGTCATCGGAAAGATATTCTTAGTTAATTCTGTAAACAAATTTAGCCCATTTGTTGAAAAATACCAAAAACTCTATTCGTGGAAAAATGGTCAAACTCTTAATTTGTTTATGAAAATTGTTTATATAATTAATAATTCTTGGGAATGTACCAAGCATAGAAAAAAGTCACCCGAAAGATATTCTTAGTTGACTCTGTTTTCTTTAAAGATAAATGAGCCAAGGATAAACACATTTTTTAAATTTTCTATGAATTCATATTTTCAATTGTTTAAGATTGCAATAATAGTTACAATTAGAAGGACGTTATATTCTTTGAAAATGTAACTAAAAGTTAAATTAAATAAAATTATAAACGTTCATAATTTTTTACTGTTAGTTAAAATTAGAAGGGTGTAATTGTCTTTGAAAATGTAAATGAAAGTGAAATAAAAAAAATATATAAATGTTCATAATTTGTATTCTTTATTATTCTAATAAAAATAATAATTTTCGATAAAAAGTGAGACTATATAATTTTAAAAAGAAACATTGAGAAATGAGCCAAAATATTAATTAAAATTATAATTTTTTCTTTAATTAATGAGATTTAAAATATGATAAATATACGTTGAATATATAAATATAAATATATATAATATAAATAATAGGCTCAGTTCTTTTTTGCTTTGAATACATCGAAGACCTTCTGACCATTTTATGGTATTTTCATCTGCCATCCAAGATATAAGCATATCTCTGACGTCTTGATTTGATCGTTCAACAGTACCTTGACTCTGAGAATTTCACGGTTTACCCTGAACAATTTTCAAGCCATTCCACATCTTTCTAAGATTCTTGGTCATGTTATTTGCAAACTCTCGTCCATTATTACTCTGAAGAATACATGGAGCCCTGAACATACAGAAGAAATCGATAAGATCGCATGAGACCTCTTCAGCAGTTTTTGTGTCCAAAGGTCGTGAAAGAATATACTTTTGTAAAATACAATTGAAAATGAATCTGTTTTAGTAGATGTAGCGACCTATAATTCAAAATGTGTTTCGTTTTATTTAGAATTTTTCTCCCGGAGTTGTCGAGACTAAAGTGTACATAACTTTGCTTTTCTTAGCTTAGGTAGTTTTCGCTTTCACTTTCAGGGCAAATAATACTTTCAGGCTGAAATTAGTCATCGAGCAATGTCATTGTTAATGTAGTAGCAGATGGTGATTTTCGAGTCTGTCCACGGACCATCAGGTCCAACCCAGGTAGAGCCGGGTTGTGACATCTTCCCAAATAGAAGTTTTTCTGGCCAAAAATAGTGGCAACATTGTAAGGGTCAGTCAGCACTAACTGATTTGCCGGCTTTTGGCAGGCAGTTACGTTTGGGACTTCGTCTTGCCTCTCTCGCGCGCTCGGCAACTCCGGTTTACGCTTTGTCCTTTGTCCTGATTTCATGAATAAACTTTCATTACATAGTGCAAATTTACGTTGTGAATTTACTTTTCACCCAATCAGTTAAGAACAAATCATATACCTAATAGAGGCCTACAGTAGAGAATTCAAGTATCCTATCTTTGAAAGCTGCTTTGTGCGCGTTAGTGTCAGCGTTACTTAGAAGTTCTAGGCTTGGGCTCGTAGACTCGAAAGGCTGAGAGTCCTTCTACAGCGTGTGGGTTGGTTTTGCTTTCAATGAATTCGTGAATCGACGATGGGCGATCTGTGTTTATTTGAATTCGAGATGTTTGTTTTCATAAGAAGCTTAGCGGAAGTATATGCATGTATACTTCGGTATTTATACGATTCCTTTGACGCATTTTTTTAAAAGAAGGCTTTTCGTTAACATTTTGTGACCCCGAACGTGGATACCAGGGGATTGCAACAGTGCTCGTAGTGATAGTTTTTTTTAGTGCGAAAACAGTAAAAAAAAGAAAAATGCCTGATAACGGAAGTGATATTACAGAGCCAAATAGCGGGGAAAATAACGGTGTGGTTTTAAACGCAGCCCAAAACGCGAACAATCGCCCAATTTCGATCGACCGAGTGAGTGTAAAAATACCACCTTTTTGGCGAAAAGATCCGGAATTGTGGTTTGCACAGGTGGAAACTCAGTTCTCCCTCGCGAGTGTCAGTGCGGACGAAACGTCACAAGACCACAAAACGCGAGAACTTTTAGAAAATCAGCAAATCGGTGACAGAACGCCTTCACAGTTTTTGAGACATTTACAAGAGCTAGCGGGTCGAGTGTTTTCAGAAGAAGCTCTCCGTTCTATTTGGCAAAATCGATTGCACACGTCAATGCAGGCAATCCTCGCGACTCAGAAACAGGCCACCTTGGAGCAAACGGCAGAACTCGCGGACGAGATCGCGTTATCAAACCCTTCAGGTCGTATAGACGCGGCATCGACAAACGCCTCAAGCTTAGCCCCTATGCAAGCTATGGTCGAGTAGTTAACGTTGCTCACAACAAAAATCGCAGAGATGAGTACGCAACTGTACGCAGAGCGGAAACCGCAGTCGTAGTTAATTCCGAAACCAATCGCGAGACCGGCGTCGGAGCCTCTCCCGTACTTCGAACGCGTACGGACTTTGTTGATACCACGATAAATACGGAGAACAAGCTCGATATTGCAGATCACCGTGTACATTTAAATCGGGAAACGACCAGGGCCGGCGCTGATGGAGGCCAGCGACCAACGCCCGGAGTCTCGCCGCCTCTTCGTCGCGGACCAAAAGACAAAAACGCAGTTCCTAGTGGATACAGGAGCAGACCTCTGCGTTTACCCTAGCTCACTTATACGCGGACAACGACAGAGGACAAACTACGAACTGTATGCGGCCAATGATACGCTCATACCGACTTTCGGGTTCAAAAATTTTACCTTAGATTTAGGTCTCAGGAGAGAGTACACCTGGCGTTTTGTGATTGCCGATGTATCGAAGCCTATACTAGGAGCAGATTTCCTACACCACTACGCACTTCTAGTGGATGTCAGGAATAAAAAGCTTCTAGATACGAACACGACTCTCGCTATTACAGGTCGAGTCACTGCGTGCGAGGCAAGCTGGCTAGGAATACGTGCGATTCGAGGATCATCTTCGTGGTTGGAACGTTTGCACCAATACCCAGATATTACAAAACCAGCTGGAACGTTCCGTGAACCAAGGCACTCGACGAAAAATTTTATCCAGACTACTCCAGGCCCACCAGTCTCTGAGAAACCTAGAAGACTGGCTCCCGATCGTTTGAGACAGGCCAAAAATGAATTTCAGCAAATGGTCCAAATGGGCCTCGCACGACCTTCAAAGAGCAGCTGGTCAGCACCGCTTCACATGGTTCCCAAAAAGGACAACCAGTGGAGACGTTTGTGGGGATTACAGACGACTAAATGCCAGAACGATACCGGATAAGTACCCAGTCCCACATGTACAGGATTTCGCCTCTTCTCTCCACGGAAAAACTATTTTTTCTACCATCGATCTCGTTAGAATCTATAATCAGATGCCCGTCGCCAAAGAAGACACAGCGAAAACTCCATTTCCTATATGTCTACATCGAAGATGTTCTCATAGCCACAAAGACAGAAGAAGAGCACAAGGAACACCTTCGTCAGGTCTTTGAGAGGTTTCAAAGTTACGGCATCCTGATTAATCCTGCGAAATATGTCTGGGGTGTATCTTCAGTAAAATTCTTAGGATTCGTGGTAACGCCTCATGGTATTACACCTCTCCCTGAGAAAATGGAAGCGGTTTTGAATTTCCCCAGACCTGAGAAAGCCAAGCAGCTTCGACGTTTCTTAGGAACTATTAACTTTAACAGGACAGGAATTCCAAAAGCAGCAGAAATTCAAGCACCTCTCAACGACCTACTTCAGGGAAACATTAAAGGAAAAGCACCCATCGAATGGAACCCAAAAGCTCTTGAAGCCTTCGAAAAATGCAAGAAGAGTCTTGCTGATGCCGCCCTGATTGCTTATCCAGCACTAGACGCAACTCTTGCCTTATTTTCGGATGCCTCAAACTTCGCGACTGGGGCCGTGCTTCAGCAACACGTCAATGGAGAATGGCAACCCCTGGGATATTTGTCCAAGAAACTGAGCACGACTGAACAGAAGTACAGTGCTTACGATCGCGAACTCCTAGCGATCCACAAAGGTGTTAAACATCTCAGATACATGGTGGAAGGCATATACTTCATCGTGTTCACGGACCATAAACCACTCACCTTTGCGTTTCAACAGAAAGCGGATAAGTGCACACCACGACAGTTCAGACACCTCGATTTTATCGGACAGTTCACAACGGATATCAGACACATTTCGGGGAGTGACAATATCGTGGCTGACGCTCTCTCCAGGATAGAGGAATTGTCAAGTGGGATCGATTTCGCCACCCTATCCAAGGAACAAGAAACGGACTCGGAGATTCGAGAGTTACAAAATTCAGGTACAGCCTTGCAGCTTAAGCGAGTTCGACTTCCAGGAACAGATACAACTCTGTACTGTGACGTATCAATGCCGACAGCTCGACCCTTCATAACGAAATCTTTTCGTCGAATAGCCTTCAACTCTTTGCACCAGCTCTCGCACCCAGGCGCCAAGGCCACAGCGAAACTCGTCTCTCAATGTTACGTTTGGCCTCGAATGCAGGCTGATTGTAAGAGCTGGGCCCGAGCTTGTATACAATGTCAGCGCTCAAAAGTCTCTAGGCATGTGTCCTCACCTGTAGCAGATTTCGTTCCGCCGTCATCTAGGTTCGAACATGTCCACCTAGACATCGTGGGACCTCTCCCTTCATCACAGGGGTATAGGTATTGTCTCACTTGTGCTGACCGATTCTCTCGTTGGCGCGGGGCCATTCCTATAGAGGACATCGAGGCAACCACCGTGGCAAGAAATTTCCTTTCCGGATAGGTTGCCAGGTTTGGAACTCCTCTTTGCATTATAACAGACCAGGGTCGACAATTTGAGTCACACATGTTCCGGGAATTAA
>CAKNYM010047762.1:0-15762 GCA_932195095.1 Andricus curvator
GTTGGGGAAGTGAGGGGAAACTAAGGTTGACGTTTGGGGAGGGGAAGTATGAGAGGAGAGGGGAAGTAGGGGAATGTAAGGGGAGTAAGGTAGGGGAAGGTTTGAATGACTTAATTAACACCTTAATAGGCTACGAAACCCATTTTTGTAGGTGCACAGCGCTTACTTGAACTCATTTTTTAGAATTGGTTACGCATTTTTCTAGATGTTTCGATAAGCTCAACGTGATGTAAAATGACCTAAACGAGATTATACAATTTTCTCAAATTTTTTTATGAAATCACTTAAGTTTATATATTTTCAACAATTATTTTAAATATCGTAGTAATAATTTAAAAAATTGTGAAAAAAACTTTGCTTTTATGGATTCTTGTAAATGCATGTTTTGAAATTTTATTAAAATATAAAATCTCTTGAAATCCCATGAAGTGATATAAATTCGATGATATTCCTTGGAATTTTTTAAACATTTTTTAAAATTTACTTGGAATTTTTTAAAGCTCTTTAAACTTTATTGTAATCTATTAAAATACTATAAAAACTTTTAAATCTTTTAATATTTGTAGAAAATTATTGAAATCCCTTGAAATTTTTTTAAATATCAGAAAAAATTTTAATTCGTTAAAATGTTTCCAATTTTTTTAAATCTTTGGAAATACCTTAAAATATTGAAAATCTGTGCAAATCTTTGAAATGCTTTGAGATACAGTGAAACCTCGATAATTCGAAGTGCTTCAGGGCCGACAAACTTCGAATTAACGAGAATTAGAATTAAACGTAACAATTGTGATAGGGGGATAAGAATCAGGGAAAGGGAAAATGTGGTTATCTGTAATTATATTGATGTCTATCATGAAGAAGAATTAAATGAACAAGAAGTAATCCAACGTAAAATAAATTTGGTGGCCCTAAAAAGGGCCGTTTGGTACGCTGCAAATGTCAGATTAATTAATGAAGTCAGTAATTTTCTCCTGCTTAATGCAACTTTTCCCCTTACAGAAGCTTTCAATCAAGTCTATAGCAGCGAAAACAGTGTCTGGTACGTCACTTTGTTCAGAAACAAACCTACGAGCAATTGCTAAACCAAATTCAGCATCTCTGAATTTTGTTAATGGTGGTGTTACATCCTGATCCTCGGCATCATTCTCGTCATCAGATTTCAAAGGTTCTTCTTTCTTTACACTATCCAATATCTCACTGTCTGTAGGTTGATTAGCAATGATTAAATTGGTGTCCACATACACAAAATCTTCAAAGGTTACATCTGTGTCAGTGAGGAACTTTTCACAGTCTTCTTCCGAAACAGAAGCTCTTTCGCCACTTAATGTCCTGTACACAATTCCATTCCGTTTTTTGAACTTTTCTAGCCACCCAGAGCTAGCTTTGAAATCCTTGTATCCTAAGTGAGCTGCAAAAAATGCAGCTTTCTCTTGCACTATAGGACCAGATAAGGGAATATTCTGGTTTCGAGTGGAATTCATCCATTCCACCATCGATGTTTCCAACAGTGGAAAGTGAGATGTCTTAATGCGCTTTTGATCCGGTCGGAAACATGAATGATCATCAGCAGCCAAAATCTTCTCCTTGTTCTTAATAATAGAAGACAGAGTGTTAGCAGGTATTCCGAAATCAGCAGCAATGTCCTTCTTCCTTTTAACTCCTTTTTCGACACATTGAATGAGTTTTACTTTCTCACTCAAAGATAGTGTTTTATATTTTTTCCCCATATTCTCAGAAGTGTTGAGGTCCGAGTCCTATTTAAGACAGAACTACAAGATTACACAGCCTTCATTTATATTAGGAGCCCCACCCTTGTCACACGCGCCAACCCCCACTGCTCAAAACGGACCAATCACGTGCAATCGCCTAGGTTATAAATATATGAGTTTCTCAAAGTATGTTAGTTACTCACCGCCGTACATCGAATTATAGAAGTTATCATCACGGCGGGGCTTATAATATACTTCAAATTATCGAGAAATATTAACATGGAAAACATCGATATTTCAGCCGGGACCAAAAAAGTTCGAATTATCGAGGTTTCACTGTACCTCAATTCTTGTGAAAAAATTACTTGAAATTTCATTGAAATATTATAAAATCTCTTGAAATCCCGTGACGTTAAATGAATTCGATGATACTCCTTGAAATTCCTTAAAATTTTTTGTAATCCTTTGAAAATTCCTTGGAATTTTTTGAAGCTCTTTAAAATTCATTGGAATGATTTAAAATACCCTAACATTTTTTGAATCCTTTGCAATTTCTTGAAAATTATTGAAATTCCTTTGAAAATCTCGAAAACTCATTTAAGTACAAATTTTGAAAATTCCTTAAAATTATTGAAATTCTTGGAAATTCCTTGAATTTTTTAAGCATCTTGAAAATTCCTTGGAATTCTTCAAAATACCCTAAATTATTTCAAATCTTTTGAAATCCCTTAAAAGGTTTTAAAGCTCTTGAAAATTCCTTGAAAGCTTTCAAAATGGCCTAAAATACATTGAAATATCTTGACATCTCTTCTAATTCTTGAAATCTATTGCAATTCCTTGGAATCTTTTAGAAAACCCTAACATCTATCAAATTATTTTAAATCTTTCAAACATCTTAAAATCTTTGGAAATACCTTGAAATATTGAAAATCTCTCGAAATATTGGAAATGCTCTGAAATCCCTCAATTCTTTTAAATTTCATTAAAATATTATAATATCGTCTTGAAGTCCATTAAAAATTCTTTAAAAATACTTTGAAAAATTTGGAAATCTTGGAAAAACCTTTTTTTCTGGAGATTATTTTTTCACAGAATGATGGGGAAAAATCAAAATAATAATCTATTTATACTGATATTGATGCTTTTATAAGGTTATTAAAATATTTTCACCAAAAATAACTTCAAAATGAAGAAAACTATTTTAAATTAAAGAAAAATTAGTATTAGAACAAAAAATCCATTTCTTTGAGACAAAGAAATTTTCTTAAATCAAAAGAAATTTATTTACTTCTGATTTCTGCTGGGATAAAATCTTATACACTCAACTACCGATATAAGAACGGTTTTGGGCATGGTTTTGCGCTTGACTGAGCACCGTCTCTCTTTCGGCCCCGCGGCTCCTCATCACGAAACTGCGGAGGCCATCAGTTCTAGGAATATCGTGAACCAAGGGTTCTTATATCGGGAGTTGAGTGTATTTAAATAAACGTAATTATGGAAAAAATCAAAATACTAATTCAATTGTACCGATATTGAAGTCTTTATAACGTTATTACAATCTTTTATTGTAATTACTGAACTTTGGCGGTAAACTATAATTTTGGACACATGGATTTTCTATACGGTTTCTTTGTTAAAAATAACCCCTAATATTAATCCATTCATTGTTTTTATTGTAATTATTTTCTGCACAGTTTTAATGTCTTTTTTTTTTAAATCATTTTTTTTTTAATTTTGTTAACAGTTATGCAGGTCTTCACTGTGTGGTGATTAAGGGCTACAGTAAATCAGCAGGTTATCAGCCAGGTGTCTGCTTCGAGGATAACAGATTCAGAAATAGTTGGAACGCAGTTTACGTTGCGGGTTCCTGGAGATTTGTTCAATGTAATTGGGGAGCTCGACATCTTGTAAACGCTAAAGACGTTCCAAATCCAGGTCATCCTAAAGAAAAGAGCGACAGTCTGAGGTACTTTGGTATATTAATAAAAATCTATATAAATATTAGAAAATAAGCAGGGTTGCTACAGGTCAGGGAATTCCAGAAAGTCAGGGAATGCAGGAAAAATCTGACAAGAATCAGGGAGTTTTCGAAAAAACTGAAGTTGAAGTTCTTTTTTTATTATGTTGAAAATTCAACAATTTTGTTTGAAAGTTATTCTTTCTTGTTGAAAATTTAACTATTTTGTTAAAAAATTCGTCTTTTAGGTTGAAAATGTAAATACTCTTAATTGAAAGTGGAGCTACTTGGTTAAAAATACACTTTGTTGATTAATGGTTCGTCATTGTAGTTGAAAAAACTTCTTTTTGTTGAAAATTCAGTTTTTTGAGTTCTTTTCTTTATTGAAAATTAATTTTTTCAACCGAAAATTTCACTATTCTTTGTTCGGTTGAAAATATCTATAATTATTGAAAAAATATATGTTAATCTTCTTGGTGACTAATTCATCTGTTTGGTTCAAAATTCATTCCTTTGGTTAAAATTTTTTTTTGTACTGAAAATTTAACTATTCCATTCTTTGTGGATAATCTCATTAGTTGAAACTTCATTTTTTTTGTTAAAACTTAATTTATTTGATAGAAAATTTAACCATTTTGTTGAAAATTCTTTTTTTTAAATATATTTTTCTAACTGAAAATATAACTATTGTATTTTGTTTTCAAAATTTATCTTTTTAATTTGGAAATTTATGTATTTTGTTGAAAATTCGTCTTTTGTGGTAGATTATTAATCTTCTTGGTGACTACTTCATCTGTTTGGTTGAAAATTCATTTCTTTGATTTAAAATTAGTTTTTTTTTTAACTGAAAATTTAACTATTCTATTTTAAGTTTAAAATCTATCTGTTTTAGGTGAAAATTCAACTATTTTTTTTTAAATTCCAGGGATCACAGCGCAAAAGGAGCTCAAAAAGGGGGAAATAGGGTGGTTTTCTCATGAAAAAGGGGGAAATAGGGGAAAGATGAAACATTTATTTTTATATGTCGAAAAGTACAAACAATCTTTTTATAAGAAATGTTATATTTTTAAATAATTTTCAATGATTTCTTAATGATTTCTGCCATTAAAAAATTTATTTTTAAAAATTGAATATACCTAGGTCGTTGGAAATCCATTCACAGTGATATAAAAAGCCCGAGAAAATATAAAATTAGTTAAATACACAATTTTGATATGTTTAGCATCGTTCTCATAAATATTTCTTTCCATGATTTGTCATTTCTTCCTTACTATAATTAATACTTTCAATGTAAATTTAAAACTACACTCTTCAGTAGAACGAAGTAAAAATGCTAAAACTGATCGAATCGTTTGAGCTGAGGGATAACAATTTCTGGGTCGACATCCAAAACAAGCGAAGAAAAAATTTTTGAAATCGATCAATATCTTCTGTTCTCTTTTTTAAATTTAAAATTAAAAATTTTAAAAATTCAAAAAAAAAAGTTTGAAATTTCTTCAGCTTGAACCAAAAAAATGTGTTATTTAGTTTTTATTAATGGGAAACATTGTTTTTCCTGGTGTTTATAACGTTTCAAAATCACAAAAAAAATATGAAATCCCAAAAATCCTAAATCACGACAAAATTTTTGTTCCCAAAAAGCAAAACGATAAAATGTTTCTTTGGTTCAAGCTGAATAAATTTCAGGTTCAACTTATTCAAAATTTTTTTAAATGTATGCATATGACTGAATAAAAAAAACATGTTTTTGCACATTTTCAAACAAAAATTGTTACGGAGCAAAAACTTTATTTTTAAATTTCCTAATTTTGTATTATTGTTCACTAGTAAAAGCTGTAAATATAACAAATTCGTCATAATAGATTTAATGCTTTCACGATGATTCATTATAATAAATTCGTCATAATTTTTGAACCAATAGGAAATATTTTGACTTTTAAATCGTTAAATTTTACTGATTAAAATTTTTTTTTCTCTTTTGTCGAATGCCAACCCATAAGTTTTTTCCCTCCAGCTCAAACGATTTGATTTGTCTTAGCCTTTTCACTCCGCCCTACTCTTCAGTGCTTTTAAACTCAAATTAAAAATTGCTCAAGTTAGAACATTTAACATTGCAGTTGAGGAATTCGGAATATTCAATTTTACTACAAAGTACTATATATTTTGTAACTGTTCCAATTTTATATTGGATAACAACTTCTGTCTCCAGTTTTCACATATTCAACTGCTTTATTATTTAATAATGGGTACACTTACTAATTTCGGAGAATTTTCCGCGTAATTCAAACATTGTATTTTCAAATATCGTATATTTAAAGAGAAAAGGGGAAGTTTTTTGAGAATACGGGGGAAAAGGGGAATTTTAAGAAAAAAGGGGAAGATTGTGCACCCTGAAATTCGTCTTTTTTGGTAGAAGAATAATCTCATTGGTTGAAACTTCATGTTTTTGGTTAAAAATTCATTTCTTTAACTGAAATATAAATTATTTGTTTGAAAATTCTTTTTTGTTGTTGTTAAAAATATATATTGCTAATTTTGGTTTTGGTTGAGGATTCAACTAATTTGTTGAAAATTCGTAATTTTTGGTTTAATTCAAGTGTTTTTGATTGAAAATTAAAATATTTTTTGGTGGGAATATCATCTATTGTACTTCTTGTTGAGAATTCATATTTTGTTCGATCGAATATTCATTACTTTGATTGAAATTTTAACAATTTTGTTGAAAATTCCTTTTTTTATTGGTTGCAAATTATTGGTTTGAAGTGAAAATTTAATTCTTCCATGTTTGGTTGAAAATTCATTTCTTTGTTTGAAAATTAGATTATTTTTTAAAACTGAAAAGTAATTTCTTTAGCAGAAAATTCTACTATTCCATTCTTTGTGAAAAATTTATCTTGTTTGATAGAAATTGAATCGTTTTGGTTGAAAATTCATCTTTTTTGTTAAAAATTCATTTCTTTGATTGAATATTTAACTATTTTGTTGAAAATTGTTTTCTTTTTTGTTAAAAATATATTTTTCTAATTGAAAATTTAACTATTCTATTTTGGTTTGAAAATTTATCTTTTTTAGTTAAAAATTCACGTATTTTGATGAAAATTTGACTTTTTTTGGTAGAAAATTAAACTATTTGGTTTAAATTTCTTTTTTTCGGTTGAAGCTTCATCATTTTAGTTAAAAAAGCATTGATTTGGTTAAAAATTTAACTATTTTGTTGAAAATTCGGTTTTTAGTTGAGAATTACTTTTTTTAACTGAAAAGTTTATTTTTTTTTTATTTTCGCTTTAAAATGTATCTCTTTGAGTTGAAAACTCAACTATTTGGTTGAAAATTCATGTATAGGGTCATCCACAAAAATTTTGTTTGCCATATAGTTAAGCTTTTTATAAACTTTGACTCCCAAAGAATTTAAATGTGAAATTAAAACTTAATTTTGTTCATTTAATCATTTATTGAAAGCT
Organism: Andricus curvator; assembly: GCA_932195095.1. Lineage (NCBI taxonomy): Eukaryota > Metazoa > Arthropoda > Insecta > Hymenoptera > Cynipidae > Andricus > Andricus curvator. The sequence continues at coordinate 7,128 of CAKNYM010047762.1, forward strand.
GACAAAACAGAAACCGGAAATGTCGATTTTTTAAACGAAATATGTGGCGCCCTCCTGGCTTAAAACACATGGTGTGACGTCACGCGCCGTCAAAGCTGAAAAAAAATACATGGTCAGTTTGATAAAAACAATCGAAATAATTGATCATCAACGTTTTTTTTAGCTAAAAGGGTTTATTTTTATGGGGTATCAGTATGTCTGGATACGTTAAAGCCAGTTCGGATAATTCTCCAAAAGCGATTACACTTATTACACTTATTACACTGTCAAAAAAATTATTGTAACTTTACCACTACGTGTTTGTAATTATACCAAAGCTTTTAAAATTCCTTCCTTCACAGTAGTCAACTTACTAAATTGAAAAGAAAAAACATCACTTTTAATGTAGTAGTTTCACAAGATTTTATGAATTTACCTCTTTAAAAGTAGGTAAAAATTGGACTCCCTGGCTGGCCAATGAATCCAGTGGATGATCCCTCACACAATTTTGTATGATTGTACCTAAAAGAAAAATATAGAACGACTAGGGAAAAATCAGGGAATTTCAAAATTGGGATTTTGTAGCAACCCTGATAATTTTCCAAACAAAAGTGATCATCTAACACATAATAAAAAAATTTCGTAAAACGAATAATTATCAATGTACTCTTTTTCTCTTACAGATACGAATATGACGATCATTATTTCCTCACCGATCCTCGAGAATTTATTTATGAATTCTTCCCCCTTCAGGAAGAATGGCAACTTTTAAAACAGCCAATTTCCCTGAAAGACTTCGAGGAATTGCCCTTTGTTCGGTCTCTATTTTTCAGGTGTGGATTATTTTGAAAAAGTGTTCTATTTGATTTAAAAAACAACTTTTTTCTTAAATATTTTTTGGTTTATAATTTTTTGTGTAATTATTTCAGGTACGGTCTTTACTTTCCTGATACGAATACAAATGCTGTAATGTATACGGATTCCACCGGGGCGGCGACAGTGAGGATAGCAATGCCAGCTCACATGCAATCTTCACTCATTTTCCACTACAATCTCAAATTTTACGACAGCGACGGAGATAATTACGATGGAGTGTCTCTCAAGAGATTCGTCATGCAGGTAAAAAACTTATTTGTAGATTACAAAGGACCAGGCGTGGATCTGCAATGGTGGCGAAACCGGCGATCACCCCCCCCCCCTCTAGATTTTCTGACTTACCTTCACTTTTTTCCTTTTTACTGAGAAATGAAGAAAAGCTATAAAAAGTATGCAATTTCATAATGGCAAAAATAATTTAAAATTGTTAATTAATATTTAAAAGATTGCAAAATATATAAAATAATATTAAATGTGTAAAATAGTATATATACACAGCATGTGTATACAATTTTCTGACGCCGCCCCCTCCCAGGACACTTATTCTCTGGATCCACGCCTGCAAAGGACTCTATATGCCATTTTCAGGCCTCGGACTCACTACACTATTCTTGACAGTATTTTACACTTTTTTTGAACGATTACACTATTTTGCTACTACTTCGATAAAAATGACTTTTTCGCTAATTGGCTTAAATTTAAAAAAAAGTTAGACAATTTGGGTGGGTAGGGGATCTTACTGTTTCATATGAATTAACAAAGTAGTTCAACTGTCAACGAAGTAGTTAAGTTTTCATCGAGAAAATATGAATTCTCAACAAAAAATGTAATAGTTGATATTTTAACCGAGAAAAGATTTTTATTTTAAATAAAAATTTAAAAAAAAACAGTAGAATTGAACCAGAAAGGACGAATTTCCGACAAAATAGTTAAATCCTCAATCAAAACATATATCAACCAAACAGTTGCATTTTTTACCAAAAAGATGAGATTTCTACATAACAGTTGACTTTGCAACCAAGTAGTTAAATTTTCAACCAAAAATATTGATCTTCAACACAAAAGTTTAATTTTCTACGAAAAAAAAATGAATTCGCAACAAAATATATACATTTTTAACCAAATAGTTAAATTTTCAACCAATAAGATTCATTTTCTATCAGAAAAGACGAATTTTTATCAAAATACATACATTTTTATACAAATAGTTGAATTTCAATATTTCAATTTTTGAACTAAAAAAGATCAATTTTTAACCAAAAATGGAATGGTTAAATTTTCATGAAAAAAAATTAATTTTCAATTTAAAAAAACGAATTTTCTATAAAACAGTTGAATTTCGTATAAAATTGTTTAATTGTCAAGCCGAAAAGACGAATTTTCTGCAAAACAGTTAAATTTTTAACAAAAAAGTTAATTTTCAAGGATACAGTTGAATTTTCAAACAAAGAATTACATTTTCAGTTGAAAAATTAATTTTCTACCAAAAAATATTAATTCTCAATAAAACGCATACAATTTTCAAGAAATAGTTCAGTTTTCAACCAAGAAGATTAATTTTCTACCAAATATTTCAATTTTTAAACTGAAAAGGATCAATTTTCAACCAAAAATGGAATTGATGAATTTTTATTAAAGATAATTAATTTTCAGTGAAAAAAAAATAATTTTCAAAAAAAAAAATCAATTTTATACCAAACAGTAGAATTTTCTACCAAATTGTTGAATTTTAAAGCCAAAAAACGAATTTTCTACAAAGCAGTTGAATTTTCAACCCGAAAATATGAATTTTCAGCAAAAAAGTAAATTTTCAATCAATCAGTTGAATTTTCAACAAAATAGTTAAATTTTCAGTCAAGAAAATTACTTTTTAACCCAAGAAAAACGAGTTTTCTACTAAAATTATGAATCTTCAACCAAGAAAAGGAAATTTCAAGAAAGTAGTGTAATTTTCAGCCAAAGATTTGAATTTTCAACCCAAAAAGATGAATTTCCAACGAAAAAAGTAATAGTTGATATTTCAACACAATAGATTTTATTTTAAAATTAAAAAAAAACAGTTGGATTTAACCAACAAAAACGCATCTTTAACCAAATATTTGAATTCTTAACTGAAACAGATTAATTTATAACCAAACAGTTCCATTATTAAGCAAAAAATTGATTTTCTTCAAAAAAAGACGAATTTTCAACAAAATAAATAGATCCAACCAAATAGCTAAATTTTCTACGAAATTGTTGAATTTTCGAGCCCAAAATACGAATTTTCTACCTAACAGTTGAATTGTCTACACAAAAGTTAATTTTTAACGGAAACATATTAATTTTTAACCAAAAAAAGTTAAATTTCTACAGAAAGAGATGAATTTTCAATCCAAAAAGATGAATGTTCAAAATAATAGTTCAATTAAAGCAAAAAAAATTGTTAGCCAAGAAAAACAAAATTTTAATCAAATTGTTGAATTTTCCATTCAACAAGACGAATTTTCAACCATGAAGTATGACTTTTTAACAAAATTGTGGAATTTTCAACAAAAAAATTCAATTTTTAACCAAATGATAAAATTTTTAACTAAAAAAGATGAATTCTTCATCAAAAATAGTTAGATTTTTTATTGGGTTCTGATAATTTGTAGACTAAAGAATAACATTTTAAATAAATACTGCAGTTACTGTTTAATACTTTTAAATGTTTAGGTTAGAAACCTGGAAAGTTTGATTAAAAAGAAGTTAATTTTCCATTGCACACCTTTTGATTTCGGACTATACACTTTTAAATTCGAACACTATTTACACTATTTTTTATCTCTGAAGTGAGTCCAGGGCTTGTATTTTACAGAATGGAGAGACTATAAAATTCTATACTATTTGCATAGAATTATGCAAATTTGAAGTTAGTTGTTAAAAATAAAGCAATTTCTAGAAATTGGAGGCCAAAGATAATGTAAAATGTTAGTCAAGATTTTTTAATTTCATTATTCTGATAATATATTCTTTTCTTTCATAGTTTCCCAAAGTTTTTATATTCTTACAACTATCTGGTATACAAACCTTCGTAAAATATTTCTGAAATCATTAAAATCTTTAGAAATCTTTGAAATCGTATCTTGAAATCTTTGTGAAATCTTGAGATCTAATGTACACTCAAAAGTCGAGTGGTCAACCCCTCAAATTCGTATTTCAAGTCAGGAACAAAAAATTAGTCGGAAGGGTTTCGTAGCTTTAGGTGCTTATATTTTTGGACCTATGTCAATTTTGGGACCTATGTCCATATTGGGTCCTTGGTAAATTTTGGGTAATTTTTAGGCCATATTCCTATATTGGGCCCTATGTCAATTTTGGGCCCCTGTCAAATTCGGGCCATTTGTCAATTTTGGGCCCTGTACCGGATTTGAGTCATATGCCAATTTTGGGCCCTACGCTATATATGTTATTTTTGGGTCCTATGTCAGTTTTGGGCCCTATGCACATATTGGGTCGTACAACGGATGGACAAACAGATGGACACCTGACCGAAACTATAAGGGTTTCTGCCCGGGGCTACGAAACCCTAAAAGCAAACAAAAAATGCAAAAGAAAAATTGTATAAAAATAATTTTGTTTTCAGTCTGTGGTTGGAAATCTAGTAGCGTTTCGAGTACACGCTCCCTGTTCTGGTGCTTTCCTTTTGGACGTTTTTGCGAACGCAGTCACGCCAAAGGAATATTTAACTGGTGAGCCAATGAAGTTCAAGAGCGTTTGCAAATTCAAGATTGCTTGTGAGGAACTGCAAACAGTAATGGTACCACTTCCGGATTGTGCGAGTGGAGAATGGGGCCCCACTAAGGCCACAAGACTATTTGGACTCGTGCCAATCACGCATCAGGTCAGAATTCAGATCAATGATAACCACCTTCTTTCACATTTCCACACATTAAAATAAAATAGAAAAGTTCTCGACACTGAAATTAATGGATCATTTCCAATTCACAAATTGTTGTAAATGAATTTTAAGATTTTAACATTAAAATCCTTTATAATTTGGACAATTTAGATTTAATAAATAATTATTAGCGTGTATTCTTCCATTTTGAAAATTCAACAATTTTATAGGAATTTAAACGATATTGTTGAAAATTCTTTTTTCTTGGCTAGAAAATCCAACAATTTTGTTCAATTTTTTTCTGAACTATTTGGTTGTAAATGCAACTTTATTTTCAAAAATTAATTTTGTTGTTGTTGAAAATTCACAATTTGGTTGAAAATTCATTTTTCTTTATTGAATGAATTAACCTTTTTTTTGAAACTCCATATTTTGGCTTGAAAATTCAACAATTTTATAGAAATGTCAACTCTTTTCTTGTTCAAAAATCATATTTTGGAGATGAAAATTCAACTATTTTGTAGAATATTCGTGTTTTTGGCTTAAAAATCCAACAATTTAGTTGAATTTTTTGTCTTGACTGACAAATCTTTCTTGGTTGAAAATTCAACTCAATTATTGAATATTTTTGTTTGAAAACTCATCTTCGTAGGTTGAAAATTCAACTATTTTGTTAAAAATTCGTCTCTTTTGCTTTCAAGTTCAACTATGTGATTGTAAATGTAACTGTTTGGTCAAAAATTAATTTTGTTTTTGTTGAAAATTCAACTATTGGGTTGAAATTTCATTTTTCTTGATTGAATAAATTAACTTTTTTGTTAAAAATTCAACTGTTTCGTAGAAAATTCATCATTTCGGTTGCATTTTTTTCTTGACTGAAAAATTTTTTCTAGTTGAAAATTGGTCTTTTTGGTTTAAAAATTCATCTCTTTTGTTAGAAATTGTATTTTGGTGTTAAAAATGCCTCTTTTTTGTAGGAATTTAATCTGGTTATGTCGAAAATTCAACTATTTGGTTAAAAATTAACTTTTTTTGAAAAATCATATTTTCGGGTTAAAAATGCAACTGTTTTGAATTCAGCGTGGTTGAATTTTTTGTCTTGGTTGAAAATTCAACTCTATTATTGAGTATTTTTGTTTTGTTTGAAAATTCAACTATTTGGTGAAAAATTCAACTTTTTTGTTAAAAATTCATCTCTTTTGCTTGAAAGTTCGTCTATTTGGTTATAAATGCAACTGATTCGTTGAAATTCATTTATTTATAATTCAACTATTTGATTGAAAATTCATTTTTCTTGATTTAAAATGAACATTTTATGTTAAAAATTTATCTTTTCGGGATTAAGAAATACATTTTGTCTAAAGAATTCTACTTTTTAGCTTAAAAACTCAATTCATTTTTTGAAAATTCGTCTTTTTGGTTGAAAATTCAACTATTTTGTTGAAAATGAAATATATTTCAGCTTTAAATCTTAAAAATTTGTAACGTTTACTATTTAATTTAATATGGTATCTACATTAATTTTGTTTAAAAGAATGTAGTCCCCTATTTTCGTGAGAAATCACCCGGTTTCCCTATTTTGAGAACATTTTGAGCTATGAAGTCTGAAATTGTCCGATTTTAAAGATTTTCAACTTTATCTTATTTCATTTGCAACTTTTAAATTGTAGACAACTAAAAGCAGTTTTTTAAGTGAATTAAACCAACTCTGAAAAGTGAGGTTCGAAACTAAATGCAAATTTATTTCAGGAAGCGCTCGTGTTTGCTGGTCGGGAACTGGAAATTCAATTCCGTATGTCTCGACCTTTGACGGACTTCATGGCGACCCTGCACAAGAATGGAATTGAGGAGAAACGTTTGTCCAAGTATGTCACGCATTCTGTGACAGACGATGATGTAGTGACTTTCTCCATTAGCTTTCCGGAGGAAGGTCAATATGGGCTCGATATTTACACCAGAGAATCCGCCAGTCCGTCTCATCACGACGTGTCTGGCGAAAAGCATTTACTTACCCATTGCTGCAAATATCTCATTAATTCAAGCAAAAGAAACTAGCATTCCAGAGAATCGATCCATTCACCTCGAATCTTCCAGATCTACCCAAATCAATTATTTATAATTATACGAGTACGGTAGAAATATAAATAATTCCATAGTTACCTCTTTATATAGAGAAGTCGTGCAAGTAGCGGAAAATGATTAGCAACTTCATTGATGACGATTAATAATTTATAATGTATATAATATATATTTAGATAACAGAGGGTGAAAGATAATTCGGTCAACTAGTGTGGAAAAGTCGAGGGGCGGATAATTTCTAATTTCAGTGCAAAGTTTCCAGATCGATTAAAGGATCAAATGATTTTTTAATGAAAATTTTATTCAATTTTTGTAGAAGTGAAGTTCTGAAAACTGATTTCTGTGAAATGAAACAATTTAAAGTAAGAAATGTAAAAAAAAAAACGGGAAAATTTAAAATCCACGTATCTACAAAATTAAAAACTTTATATTTGATGTGTTCAAAATTATTGAACCACTTAAAGAGAGTATAATAAAATTGAAAAAATTATACAATTACAACTTTGAAGAATTTAAAATTGACCAATTCCTTTTTTTCTTTAATTCAATATATCAATTTGATGTATTCTTCATTGTATAATTATTTTATAATTGGAAGTTGGAAAGTGTTTCAAAAGTACAAGAGGGGCCATCCTAAAAATGTTGAATGATTTTGGGGGTAGTAGTAATATCAAAAATTGTGAAAAAACTTTTATTTTAATGGATATTTTTTTTAAATACCAAAACATCTTTCAAATTCTTTCAAATTTTGGAAATACTGAAATATTTGAAAATCTCCTCAAAGTTTTGAAATCCTTTAAAATCCCTCAATTGATGTGAATAAAATGTTTTAAATTTCATTAGAATATTAGAAAATTTCTTAGAATTACTGAAATCCTCGAAAATCTCATAAAATACGTAATAATAACGTAATAATAAATAATACGTATAACAACTCAAAAGTCCCTTGGAATCTTTTAAAATAGTCTAAACCCTTATATGTTTTATAAAAACTTCCGAAATTCTTTAAACCCGCATGCAATTTTTTTTAATCCCTTTTTTTATTTTTTATATATTTTTGTTCAAAAGAACGTGGTTTAATCGCTTAAAAATTCCTTGGAATTCTTTAAAAAACCTTAAATAATTTCAAATCTTTTTAAATACCCTAAATTCTTTAAAAATCCATTGAAATATCATGAAATCTCTTCAAATTCTTGAAATATATTTGAATTTCTTGACATTTTTTCCAACCTTTTGAAAATACCTGAGAATTCTTTCAAATCTCCTAAATAGTAATTTCAAACCTTTTGAAGACCCTTGAAAATGTTTAAAGCTTTTTTAAATACCTTGAAATCTTTTAAAGTACCCTAAAATGTTTCAAATCAGTAGAAAGTTTTTAAATCTCTTGATAGTTCCTTGGAATTATTTAAAATTCTTCTAAATAGCTTCAAATCTTTTGAAATCCCTTGAAATTATTTAAAGCTTTTCAAAATTTCTTAGAATCTTTGAAAATGCTCTAAATTCTTTAAAATCCCTTAAAATATCTTGATATCTCTTCAAATTCTTGAAATCTCTTCAAATTCTTGAAATCTATTGAAATTCCTTTACATTTCTTAAATCTCTTGAAAATCCCTTGAAATTCTTTAAAAAACCCAAAATAATTTAAAATCTGTTGAAATCCCTATGAAATTGTTTAAAGCTTTTAAAATTCCTTTCAATCTTTTAAAACCTTTCAAATCCATTGAAATATCTTGAAACCTCTTCAAATTCTTGAAATCTATTAAAAATTCCTTAAAATTTTTTCAACCTCTTAAAAATTCCTTGGATTTCTTTAAACCCCCCTAAATAATTTCAAATCTT
>CAKNYM010047762.1:26541-49001 GCA_932195095.1 Andricus curvator
CTAATGCCAATTGAAAAAATCTTCTTTACAGTCTTGATACTTGGGTCAATTAATAACGATATCTTTCGAAAAAACAGCAAAGATATCATCTAACTATTGTTTGGAATATTTAATTATTTTGTTAAAAATTCAACTATTTTGTTAAAAATTAAATTATTTTGTAGAAAAATTAATTATTTTGTTAACAATGTAACTGTTTTTTTGAACATTCATCTTTATAGGTTTGAAAATTGAAATATGTGGTTAAAAATTAAATTAATTCCATGAAAATTTAATTATTGTGTTGAAAATGCAACTTTTTTGTTAAAAAGTCATCTTTTTTATTCGAAAAGTTGTGTTTTTTTGCTTAAAAATTCATCTTTTTTGGTAGATAAGTTCAACTGCAATTGTTTGATCCAGAATTAATTTTTTTGTTTGTTCAAAATTCAATTTATTGGTTGGAAAACCATCTTTCTTATTTGAAAATGCATCTTTTTGGGTTTGAGAGTAAACTGTTTTCTATAACATTCGACTTTTTATTTTGAAAGCTCAATGCTTTCGTCGAAAAGTTATATTTTTTAGTAGAAAATGAACCTTTCTTGTTTGAAAATTCAACTATTTTGTTGAAAATGAAATAAATTTTGACTTGATTGAAATTTGAAGCGTTTCATATTGAATTCAATATGGCATCTATACATTAATTTTATTTAAAATCATTTATTCCCCTAAATCGAAGAAAAAATCTGGATTTAAAAAGGGAGGGGGGGTGTTCGTATTTGTGACATCTTGCAGGATTTAAGCTTAGTTTGATGATCTGTGAAGAAAAAAGGGAAGAGTGAAAAAACAGCGGCGGCGAGAGGGGAGAAGGTGGTATCTCGGGGGATGGAAGAAAAACTGTGGTTTTTGGGGTTGGTGGAAGGAAAAAGAGGGTATCTGAGAAAGGAGGTAGAAGTAAAAGGGTAGTATCTGGGTGTGAGCGGAGGGAAGACGGTGGCAAGTAGGACGGGGGTGGAAGCGAAAAATGTGCCTAAAGCGAGTGGAAGGACAAAGACGGCAGTTAGGGGTGGATTAACGAGAAAAAGTTTCTAGGGGTGGAAGGAACAAGGTGGTAAATAAACATAGATTAATGTACAAAAAAATGTCGGTCTGTTTTTGGTAAAAAATGTCTATTTTTTTGGTTAGGTCAGTATATTTAGTACAATTGTGTACAATCTTTTTTGTATACATAGGGAGGGTCTCAAATTTCGATCTATGTTGTTAGTTACCTTAGAATATTTAGTACAATATCGTACTATTTTTTCTAAAAACATTCACGATTCTTGAAAAAGCGGCAGCGAGATCTTTTTATAGTATAGAGATTACGTTTAGAAATGAGAAAGCAAATTGGTAAGAAAAGGAGTATTTATTAGTCCTGAGGTTACGTTGCAAAATACAACTTAATGAGATCAAGAAACAGAAAAGTTAGATAATGTCGATCTTTCGTGGTCTGTATGATGCAAACTTTATCTGTGGTTCTTGAAATTAATTAAAAATATCTTACATCACGAAGATACTTCGTCTGAAGTACGAATTCTTTACGAAGGTTGAACGTAATTCTAATATGTTCATGAAATAAGGTAAATCACATGCTCACGTATTCTTGGTACAAAAATAAAGGCATCTACCCATTCATTCTAGCTCAGGGATTTTCGGTTTTTTCTACAGTCTGTGTTTCCGCCTGAGTGTAAAATTGCTCGCCGAACCACTCACGATGCATTTCCAAGTAACTGAAATAGATAATAAATATTTTTATTCAGTTTTAAATTTAAAATAAATGGAACACATCAAATTGAATTTTTAAGGCTTGAATTCTAAGTCTTGCAAAATTTTGACTCACATTTGGATACGTTTCGAAGTGAAAAAGTTATGAGACTTACCTTAGAATCATATCTAAATACTTCAGTACAACTTTCAACTTCTTGTCTGGTATATCCGAGTTTTGTAGTAGTTCTGGCAATTTAACTGAAACCAAAAAAAAATACTTGTAGCAATGGCAATGATTACACATTTGTTTATAATTAACTCATTTTGAGAAAACAGGGTGTCTGCTCAAATCCTGGAAAAAAATTCCCTGCCAATTCCAGGTCTTTTCCAGGTATCTCAAGTTTTTTTCAGGTATAATTTTTCATAGTATGGAGCCATTCAAATATCTAACATTTCTTTAAACAATCGACTTGGAATATGTATACAGTTTCACGAGTTTGTTATAAATAATATTTTTTTCAGCTTCTTTTGACGAATCATCCCAGTGGGCACGAAATTTAAGAACGTAATTGGAACGTCCTAAAAACGTTTCTTGAACGTACCAGTCAAAAGACGTTAGATGAACGTTTCAAAAACTGTCCTAAGTCAGACCAAATAATGTTCTGAAAACGTTTCATGTTCCAAATACGTCCTTCAAACGTCTCTGGAACATTGTATGTTCAAGGAACGTTATTTGGACTGATTTATGACGTTTTTGAGCCGTTCTAATGCAGTTCTTTATCATTTGTGCCCACTGGGTATATTACAAGATATTCTTAAATATTTTAGCACCATCGATTAATTGAATAATAAAAACATAATTAATCATTTCTTGAATTTGTCTCTAAAGTTCATGAATTTGAATAATAATTTACACCGCTTCAAATTCCTAACTTTTCAAGTAAAAATATTGCATTTTCAACAAGATAGATCAACTTTTAACCAAATAGTTGAATTTTCAAACAAAAAGATTAATTTTATACCAAAAAAAGACGATTTTTCAACAAAATACATGAATTCTTAACGAAATAGTTGAATTTTCAACTAAAAAAGAAAACATTTTTCAATCAAATAGTTGAATTTTGAACTGAAAAAGATCAATTTTCAAACAAAAATGGAACAGTTCAATTTTCAACAAGAAAAATGCAACCAAAGTGATGCATTTTCAACTAACATGATGAATCTTCAAATGAAATAGATGAATTTTAAACCAAAAAGATAAATTTTTAACAACAGACTTTCTCTTTCAACCAAGTAGTTTTATTCTCAACTAAAAATATGAATTTTCGAGCAAGATTAATTTTAAAACAAAAGATTAATTTTCTACCAAAAAAAGACGATATTTCAACAAAATACATGGATTCTCAAGGAAATAGTTTGATTTTTAACTAAAAAATATCCATTTTCAACCATAAATTAATTTTTCATGAATCTTTAACTGGAATAGATTAATTTTAAATATAAAAGATGAATTTTTAACAAAAGACATTAACTTTCAGCCACGTAGCTTTATTTTCAACGAAAAAGATGAATTTTCAACCAAAAATGTAATAGTTAAATTTTCAGTTAAAAATCAATTTTCAACTAAAAAGATAAATGTTAAAAAAAAAAAAGATGAATCTTTCAGTAGAATAATTGAATTTTCAACCAAGAAGATGAATTTTCAACCAAGAAAATTAATTTCTACCAAAAAATACGATTTTTCAACAAAATACATGAATTTTCAACTAAAAAAGGTGAATAGTCAAACAAAAATTGAATAGTTCAATTTCCAGTTAACAAAAATATGTTCAACCAAATAAATGAATTTCCAACTAAAATGATGGAATATTCAATTGAAATATTTGTATTTTCAGTTGAGAAAAAAAAATTTTCAACACAACAAAACAAATTTTCAAAAAAATAGTTAAATTTTCCAACAAAGTGATGAATTTTCAACTAAAATGATAAATATTTAATTAGAATAACTGAATTTTCAACGAAAAAGATGAATTTTCAACCGAGAAATTTAACTTCTACCAAAGAAGACGACCTTTCAACTAACAAAATAAAAAAATATCATTTTTCGAACCAAAAATTGAACAGTTCAATTTTTAGCCAAAGTGATGAATTCTTACTTAAAATTATGGAATATTTAACTGAAATAATTACATTTTCAGTTTAAAACAAATTAATTTATGGCAACGGCCATACCACGCTGGAAACACCAGTTCCCGTTAGATCACTGAAGTTAAGCAGTGTTGGGCGCGGATGGGTGACCGTCTGATACTACTGCGTTGCTGTTGGCGGTGGTGGGTGTGGTGAGCCCACACTTGTAGTTATTTACTACAAGAAACTATCCACCTAGAAACACTACCCGAATCGGGTAGTGTCACGCTTACCCCTTGAGGCTCGCCGAATTAATGGCTTAATGGTATAAAAAAAAAAAAAAATTTTCAAACAAACAAAAAAAAAAAATTCAACAAAATGGTTAATGTTTAAAATGGAGTAGTTAAATTTTCAATAAAAAAAAAATAATTTTCAACAAAATAACTCCTTTTTCAACCAAAGAGATGAATTTTCAATTAAAATAATTAATCTTCAACAAAAAAAATTAAATTTTAACAAAAAATGAATTCTGACCGAAAAGGGTAGCAGTTGATATTCCAAACAAAATTAAAAAAAATTTTAATCAAAAACAGGTGAATTCAACAAAAAAAGACGACTTTTCGACATGAGTTGAATTTTCAAATCAGAAAGATTTTTCAGTCAAGACAGAGAAACAATTGCAAACAAACTGTTGAACTTTCAAACAAAGAGATGAATTTTAAACCAGATACTTGAATTTTCAACTAAGAATAGAATAGTTAAACTTTGAGTTAAAAAAATTAATTTCAAACCAAAAAAAAACGAATTTTCACAAAATAGTTAAATACATTAATATAAAGCTACTTTTACAAATGAAGAAGCATTGTTATTTAATGTTATATTGCAATTTAAAATCTCGAAAAAATTCCCTGACAATGCCAGGTTTTCCAGGTAGGGCAAACACCCTGGAAAATGAATCTAAAATTACTTCTTTCCTCGTTTTTTCGAAGTAGGAAGAAAATGTCCCTCTTCCCAAGAATGAAAGCTGTAAGTTATCAAATATTATCTCACCGAAGAGCCGAACAAAGTGAACAGCGCCATAATAGAGGCAAGGATTGCGCGTGCCATCGTGTTTCAAAGATTCTGGTAATAACCTCCACGCCTTGGAATCTTGAAGTAAAGTGCTGACATGGGCGGGAATAATCACAGGCACTCTTAAAGTGACTCCTCTTGGGCTAGAACAACGTGAACTTGTGCTTGCCATGCTGCTAAAAATAAAAAGACAAATAGTAATTAAAAATAATCGATAGCATATAAAATTGAAACTAAATTCAGACTTCACACTGATTCCCCAATTCTCCTCTTTTTCTCTATTCTTTTGTAGATTTTTCTTTACCCCGTTTTCAAGAAACTTCCCCTTTTTCACGTTTTTTCGCTTAAATGCGAACTGAATTGATAAAACCCGATAAGAAAATCCAAATAATTGACGTTGAAAGTTAATTCACATTTATTAAAACGTCTACCATTATATTCTTGTTTCAGCATTTATCTCTTTTTGGTTAAAAACTTTACTATTTGGTTAATGATTTAACTATTTTGTTGAAAATTCGTTTTTTTTTTAGTTGAAAATTAATTTTCGTAATTTTATTATTTTTTTAATATATTTTTTGCTTACAATTCATCTTTTTGGTTGAAACTTGAACTACTTTGTTAAAAATTAATTTTTTTGGTTGAAAATTTAATTATTTGGTGGAAAATCCAACTGTTTGATTAGAAATTAACTTATTGTTGAAAATTATCTTTAGCTTGAAAATTCAACAATTTTATAGAAATTTCTACTATATAGTTGAAAATGATCTTTTTTGTTAAAAATTGTGCTTTTTGGTTTGAAAAATCAACAATTCTATAGATACTTCAACTATATTGTTGAAAATTAACTTTTTTGTTGAAAATTCTTATGTTGGGGTTGAAAATTCAACTGTTTTGTGGAAAATTCGTCCTTTTGGCTTAAAATTTTATCGTTTTGGTCAAAAATTCAGCTATTTTGTATAAAAGTCGTATTTTAGGCTTGAAAATGCAACAATTTTGTAGAAACTTCAACTATTTAGTTGAAAATGACCTTTTTTGTTGAAAATTAATATTTTGGGGTTGGTGAGTCAACTGTGTCCTCCTTGAAAAATATTCTATAACCCGTTCTACGATTCGACAGTTCAATTCTATAGAAACTTCAACTATTTTGTTGAAAATTCATATTTTTGGAATATAAATTTAGGTTTTTTTTGTAGAAAATTAGTCTTTTTGGCTTGAAAAATCAACAATTTTGTTGCATTTTCTTTCTTGTCTGAAAAATCTTTCTTGGTTGAAAATTCTTCTTTTTTTGTTGAAATTTCAACTAATTTGTTTTAAATGCAATATTTCGACTTGAAATCTTAGGAATATGATGCCTACAATAATTTTATTTAAAAAAATGTATTCTTCTATTATTCCCCTATTATCGTGAAAAATCGCCCTATTTTCCCTATTTTGAGAGCACTTGGGGTTATGAATTCTGTAAATTACATAAAAGAGAACAAAATTACATTAAATTAAAATTTTTTTTAAAGTCAGCAAGTAAGTGGTTTATTTATGATAGATAATACCTCGATAGATTTCCTTGATCCTGTTTGGCCTCTTCATGGCTTCTTAATTGTCGAGATTCGTCTACAGAACTGACCCTACAAGATCGCAATTTGCGTTTTATTTGAGACATAGGTTTGTTCGAATTTTCTAAGTCTTGATCTTGTTCCTGAAAAGGTGGCAAATGAGCGTATTCTGTATCTTCTATTTCTTCCTTTACTGTGACCTCTGGAACCCTGATAATGAATTATTTCAGAAAATAAATAGGAAAATAAACTAGGTAGGATTAAAAGATTTAAAGAAATTTGTTATTTCAACATTTTCATACTAACTCGATTGGTTCCTCTTTAATTTGGGCCGGTTCCGTGGCTACTATGGTAGCCATTAGGGAATTATATTGTTCTCTTTCTTGCCTGTACAATAGTAGATTATATAAGGTAAAATCAAAATATACTCGTAGGCCATCGGCGACTTCTCGACAGAGATTAATGTCTGTGAGAGTTTTCTCCATGATATTGTTGCCCTTGTTTCGTTGTGATTTATCCGGGATACTTTTCAACTCCGCATCAGTGAAATGTTGCACCCATGACTCTAGAATAAGTGCTACTGTCGGTTGTGCTGGTAAAACAGCCAGCTGAAACGAATAACTTTATTTAGAAAATCAAAAGCAGGATTAATGAAAACTTCTCATACACATTATAAGAAAATATTTAATTGTAAGTTAAAATACGGAGTAAATATTATTTCTTAATCGATCTCAAATATTGAAACATCAGGGTTTCTACTCAAATTCTAGAAAAAAATTCCCTGACAATTCCAGGTTTCTTCCAGGTACCTCAAGATTTTTCCAGGTATAATTTTTCATAGTACGGAGCCATTCAATTATTACACATTTTTTTAAACAATTGACTCGGAATATGTGCAAAATTTCTCAAGATTTTTCCAGGTATAATTTTTTATAGTACGGAGCCATTCAATTATTTCGCATTTTTTAAAAAAATTGACTCGGAATATGTACACAATTTCGTGAGTAAAATTAAATAACTGTATTTTCATTTGTGAAAGTAACTGTATCAAAGGATAAGTATTTTCTTAATTGTACAAGTATCTTATTCTTAAATATATTATCACCATCGATTAATTGAATAAATAAATAATACTAGAAAAATAATTAATCATTTCTTGAATTTGTTCCGAAAGTTCATGAATATGAATAATAATTAAAACAAATTTTTATTTCATCTTCATGTACTTAAAATGGTGTGCATATTCAACATATTATTTTGAATAAAAGATATTTTTCAGGTGAGTAGACATCTTGTAAAATAGAGAAAATGAGGAGACTTTTCACGAAAATATAATCTTTTGAGTAAGTTCAATTCGAAACTCTTCAATTTTTTAACATTTCAGGTAAAAATATTGCATTTTTAACTAGATGAATAAATTTTTAACCAAATAGTTGAATTTTCGAACAAAAAAATGAATTTTCTACCAAAAAATAAGAATTTTCTACAAAAAAATGGAATAGTTAAATTTCCAGTTAAAACAAATTAATTTTCAGTTAACACAATTTAAAAAAATCAACAAAATAGTTACATTTTCAACCAAACTGGCGAGTTTTCAACTAAAATTATGAATTTTCTACTCGAATAATTGAATTTCACACCAAAAAGATATATTTTCAACCAAGAAGTTTAACTTCTACCAAAAAAGACATATTTTCAACCTGAAAAATATAATTTTTCAACCGAAAATGGAATAGATCATTTTTTAGTTTAAAAATAAGTTTTCAGCCAAAGAGATGAATTCTTAACTAAAATGATGGAATATTCAACTGGAATAATTAAATTTTCAATTTTTTTCCACCAAATACATGAATTTTCAAGTAAAGAAGATAAACTTTCAAGCAAAATTTGAATAGTAAAATTGTCAGTTAAAAAAATTAATTTTTAACAAAATAGTTCAATTTCAACCAAAGTGATGAAATTTCATATAAAATTATGAATCTTCTACTGGAATAGTTGAATTTCACCAAAAGGATTAATTATCAAGGAAAAAGATTAATTTTCGAGCAAAAAAAAGACTAATTTTCCACCAAATACATTAATTAATAAAATTATGAATATTTAACTGTCATAGTTGAAGTTTTAACTAAAAATATGAATTTTCAACCAACAAGATTATTTTTCTACCAAAAAGACGATTTTGAACAAAATATATGATTTTAAACCATATAGTGGAATTTTCAACTAAAAAAGATCAATTTTCAACCAAATAGTTGCATTTTTCACTAAAATAGATCAATTATCAACGAAATAGTCTAATATTCAACTAAAAAATATACATTTTACACCAAACATGAAATAGTCAAATTTTCAGTTAAAAAAAATTAATTTTCTACAAAAAAGGGTAAATTTTCAAACAAAGTGATGAAGTTTCAACCAAATACATTAACTTTCAACTAAAAAAGATAAATTTTTAACAAAAAAAAAAAAGGTTTTTGAATGAAAATGACGAATCAACAAAATAATTTCTAACAAAGTAGTTTCACTTTCAACTATGTCAGTAGTTGAATTTTCAACGAAAAATGTAATAATTGATATTACATCGAAAGAAGACGAATTTTCAACAAAATAGTGGAAAATCCTCCATCAAAAAATATTAGTTTTCAACCTAGCAGTTACATTTTCAGCCAAAAAGATGCAATTTTTACAACGGATAAATTTTTTAACCAAAAAGAAGAATTTTCAACCAAGAAAGATTTTTCAGTCAATAAAGAAAAAAAATTCCATCAAAAATCAGGAATTTTCATGCTGAGAAGACGAATTTTCTACAAAAAGGTTGAATTTTCAACTAAAAAAACGATTTTTCAACGAATTGGGTTTTGCCAGTTTTTGGCGCAAATTATAATTTTTGTGTTTTTTTCCGAATTTTTTAACTCATTTTCAACTTTTCAGTTAGAGTGAGGTGATACTTAATGCAAAATAGCAAACATAATTGTTTAAACAATTTATTATCATATTTAATTATATTATCTTTGAATAATGCTAGAAAGTTGCGGTTTTTTTCCTGAAATGTTCAACTTTTTGTCCATTTTGCACTTACTAACGTAATAATTAATGCAAGTTAACAAACATAATTGTTAAAAAAATTTATTATTGTTTATAACTATCTTGTATTAGATAATTGCTAAACTGTTGCAATTTTTCAGAAATTGTTAAGTTTGCTTTGACTTTTTAGTCATGAACAAATAACAAATAAACATTAGAGAGAATTATTTTTTAAACAATCTCTTTCTTTTTTGAGAATATATTTTTCTGAAATAAAACGGATATTTAAAATATTCTTTAAATTTTCTATATGGATCATATTGAATTTAAACTTTTCTTGAAGTAATTACTGAGTCTTTTTGTTTAAATTTATATTAATATTTATTATTTGTTACTAACTTCAAAGTCAAAGAACGGCTAAAAATGTCAGAAAAAATCTGCCCGCTTCGCGGGCACATTCTCATCGCGCGCTTCGCGCGCGGCTCGCTTCGCTCGCAAGTTTGAGCGCGCCTAAGGCGCGCAACTGTTGGATCTCGCGCTTCGCGCTCGATCATATATTTATCTCGCGCTTCGCGCTCGATTATGTATTCACCTCGCGCTACGCGCTCGGGCGTATCTCCATCGCGCTTTACGCTCGGTTGCTCTAGATTTTTCAACTTCGTGTTCGACTTCGATGAAAAGAAAAAGTTTGTTTGCAAATATTATAAAATTATCAAAACCTCTACATATTAAGTGATTGTTAAATTTGTTTTTATTTTAGACTGAAAAGGAACTTCATTTACTCAAGGTTCTATCGACCTTAAGGAACACATTCTCATCCAGACACTCGCGCTTCGCGCTCGATATTTGATTTGAAAATCATTTGAACCTTGCGTTCCACGCTCGGTTCTGTGCATTTGATTTTTCTATTTTCAATGCTGTTTTTAACGAATAAAACAAAAACTACGCGTCATATCAAAAAGTGAATGATAAGAAATTTGTAGATCTTTTTTGGGTGCACAATTTTGGTGGAATGATCTTTTCTCGTATCTTGCATAGTTTCACAGCAAAATGGAATTTTTGATTATTTTTTTGTGCGATCAAAATTTGAATTTTTTATTTTTCAAAAAATTCAAAAAGTTGTTATGAAAATATTATAGGGCGTTCAAAAAGCAACGTTTTTCTCCTCTTGACTTTTTTTCATATCGTGCGTTTTTCGGCTTAAAATGTACACTTTCGTTTGTTTTTTGGAATTTTGAAAATGCTATAACTCCAGTAATTTTTGTTTTATCACGAAAAGTCATTAGAATATTTTGTTCGTCATTTTGCGTACTACTAATAACCATACATAGAATTTTTAAATCTTAAAAAAAAGTGGTCTCAAAAATTTTCAAAATGTGCTCACTTTTTGAATTTTCATCCAAAATAGCTGGTTAACGAACTCGTTCTCTATTTTTCGGCCATAAAAAAGTGTGCCAAAGCTCAATCAAATCTGATAATTTTTTCGAAAGTTATCGTGGCTACAGACAGACAGACAGACTGACAGACAGACAGACAGACTACAGACAGACAGACACCTTGGTAAAAACCGTTTTTTCTGGCTCAGGGGGTCTCAAAACGTGGAGATTTGATGAAAACCGACTATGTCAAATTTTACATAAAACCAATACCTTCTCATTAGAATGAGAATGTAAAAAGAATTATCTAGCATTATTCAAGAAGAATATTATGAAAAATAATAAATTATTTAAATAATTATGTTTGCTAATTTGAATTAATTATTAGCTCACACTATTTGAAAAGTGGAAAATTGAAAAAAATGCAATATTATATATTATATTAATATTGTTATAAATAATTATAAATGGTTCAAACAATATTATTCCTCTTAAATTTAATTGATTGCCTCTCTTTAACTGAAAAGCTGAAAACAAGTTGAACAATTTGGAAGAAACAGCGACTTTCTAACTCTAGTCGAAGAAAAAATTACTATAAACAATAAAAAATTATTAACACAATTAATTTAAACATCTAATTATTAATAGAAAATAGTACTTTACGTATTAAAAATAATTTGTATTTTAAAAAAACAAAAAAATATATAATTAGCGCTAAAAACTCGCAAAACCCAATTTTACACTTATGGTTTTTTTTACCCTATAGAACAGACGATATATGCATGAAAATTCGAAAAACAATTAGGACCACTAGACGCAACCGACTATAAAACTCCATACCCTGTAAAATTGTACTTCTCACTGTAAATTACCCTGGCGAAAGTATCGGATAGGAATTCATTCCGAATCATTCTGAATTATTCCGGAATCTGTATCCAAACCAACCCGAATCAATCCGAAAAAAGTTCTAAATTTCGTTCGATCCAAATCGGTTAAAAATTAATCCGACTCAATCCGAATTTCCAATCCGTACCAAATTTTCAATCCAAATGAATCCGAACTCAGATTGACCTAAACCGATTTTCAATCCGAATGAATCCGAGTTCGGATTGAATTGGATTCATTCGGATTGAAAATCGGTTTACGTCAATCCGAGTTCGCATTCATTCGGATTGAAAATTTGGTTCGGATTGATCGGATTGAGTTCTATCCGATTTTGATTAATTAAATTAATTAATTAATTTAATTTTAACAGATTTGGATCGAACGAAATGTATAACTTTTTTCGGATTGGTTCGGATACAGATTTCGGAATGATTCGGATGACTTCGGATTGGTTAGGAATGAATTCCTTTCGAAAAACTTTCGCAAAAATAAAAATAAATTAACCTAAAAATGAAAGTAAGCAAAAAAATTTTCCCTTTATAGTAATAAATAATAAAATAAACAATAACAAATCGAAAACAAAAGCTGAAAAAAGTTCTTTTTAAAAATACCTTATTTTTGTGCATGATTAGTTCATAGTCCTGTTCCAAAATCCGTCGTAGAGTATTTCCGACGTCTAGATCAACGCCAGGTCGAATGCTAGCACCAGATTGACTTCCTCCACAACTATCATCCTCACTTGATTCATCTACGTAATCGGAACTACTCTCGGTCTCTTCTTCCGTGACAGCATCCTGTGCATCAGACATGTCTTTTATCTTTACCAACTCCACGACCGGAAATTTAGTCAAATTATTGAGAATTTCATCAGGCACATGCGGCACTTCAGGCAATTTAAAAACTTCAGAATCAGGAATCGTTTCAGGCACTTGAGGAACCCTCAAAGCTTGAGAATCAGGAATTCTCTTTCGTTTAATTTTTGAGGCACTCTGCGTTTGTCTTTTGTTTAATTTCAATAAATTTAGTTTAGTTTTTTTAGCAACGAAGGTCAATCGGCGTTTCTTGATTCCCACCAACTTATGACGAACACCTTTTGCAAGAACGCTTTCAGAATGTCGCCTCTTAAGAGCCCCTGGGGTTTTAGGTTTCAGATTATTGTTATTCTTCATTATATTACTTTCGATTAACGAACAATGTAGGGTCACTACTTGAATTTTTATTAAACTATTAACTGATTTTATTCATTAAACCGTATTCGTAAAGAAACTTGGATCTAATCCATAATTTCGACTGAAGTGTAACACTGGACTGATAAAGCGTGTTCCGAAATGTAAACATTGGATCCGTGTGTGCGTGTCTTTATATATTATTGGAAGGATCGGAGAGTGCATTGGTGTTTGTTTTGATGTCTTCGCCATCTATGTGGCTGTCTTTCAATTGACCTCTAGTCATTCCTAGGAATTTGATGTTATTTTGGACAGATTTTTTAAATTTTAGATATCTTTTAAAAATATCAGTTTAAAAGAATGGTAAAATCTTTAAAATAAATAATTTTAATAATTATTTAATCATTTATAAGGGTACGGTCACACCTCTGCAAGGCGGAAAAATATGAAAATACCCACGGTAGGGTGACCAGATTTGTGTTTCAACAAACCGGGACACATATTTTCCGACCCCCACCCACCCCCCATAAATCGCAAAATGAAAAATCTTATGTCAGAAATGTTAATGCTTAATGGTTTATATCAGAAATGGAACTCAAACGTTTCAATTATTTTATTTATTTATTATTGCAAATTATTCTAGAATCCTTGATCGAGTTTCGAATCTTACTTTCCAAAAATCTTTTTTGTTTGTTTTTTGTTTTGACTTTTGTTTAAAGTACAGGGCTCGGATCGTGCGACTTTTTAAAGAAAAATGCGACTAATCGACATTTTTTCGCTTTTCTCAGAAGTTCGCTCTACTTAGTTTCAATTTTTATCGCAATGAAATATATAAAATTAAAATTCCAAGCTAAACAAAATCGCATTATTTTAATTGAGAACATTAAATATGGAATAATTTCTTATTGAAACTTTATTCTGAGAAATTTTTTAATTAATAGCGTTTAAAATTGAACTTAAATCTTAAATTCGAACTAATTATTAGCACCCAATAAGAAAATCCAACTATTTTTGGTTGAAAGTTTATTTGTTTTGGTCAAAAATTAATCTTTTTTGGTTGAAAATTGGTCTTTTTTGGTTCAAATTTGAACTGCCCAATAAGAAAATCCAACTATTTTGGGTTGAAAGTTTATTTGTTTTGGTCAAAAATTAATCTTTTTTGGTTGAAAATTGGTCTTTTTTGATTCAAATTTGAACTGCTTTGTAAAATTTTTTTTTTTTTTTGCAGATTCATTATTTTTGTTCAAAATTCATCTCATTGGTTGGAAATTTGACTATTTCGTTGACAAATCTTTTTTGTTGTTGTAAATCAATTACTGTTACTGAAAATTTAACTTTTCCACGTTAGATTGAAAATGTATCTTTTTTAGTTAAAAAATCAACCATTTGTTTGAAAATTGGTGTATTTTTTTCTCCTTTATTTGAAAATTCAAACATTTGGTTGAAAATTCAATTATTTTGTTCAAAAGTTATCTTTTTTAGTGAAAAATTCAACTTTTTTTTAACATTCGTTTTTTTTTTATAGAAAATTCTTTATTATGGATTGAAAATAATCTTTTGTATTAATATATTTTTCGGTTGAATATTCAACTGTTTTATAGAAAATTCGTATTTTTTGATAGAAAATTGATAGAAAATTTGATAGAAAAATATCTTGGTAGAAAATTAATCTTTTGTATTAAAAATTAATTTCAGTAGGTTGGAAATTCAACTATTTGATAAGAAATTAAACTATTTTGTTTGAAAATGTAATTATTTTGTTGAAAATTCTATTCTTTGGTCGAAAATTCAACTATTTGTTGAATATTCGTCTATTTTGACAAAAAATTCGTCCTTGGGCACTTATTTTTGTTGAGGCTTAATCTCTTTTATTTGAAAAATCGACCATTTGGTTGAAAATTCAATTATTTTGTTGAAAAGTTATCTTTTTTGGTAAAAAAATCAATTTTTTAACATTCTTTTTTTTAGATAGAAAATTCGTCTGTATGGATTGAAAACTAATCTTTTATATTCTCATATTTTTGGGTAGGAAATTAAACTGTATGGTTGAAAATTAACTTTTTTGTTGAAAATTGATATTTTTTGGTTGAAAATTCAACTACTTTGGTTAAAAAGTGATATTTTAAATTGAAAATTGACTTTTTCTAGTTGAAAATTCACGTATTTTGTTGAAAATTCGTCTTTTTTGTAGAAAATTATCTTCTTGTTTAAAAATTAATCTATTTCAGTTGAGGATTCAACTATTTTGTTCAACATTCATATTTTCTGGTTGAAAATTGAAAAGTTTGATAGAAAATTCGTTTTTTTGTTTTGAAAATTTAACAATTTGGTAGAAAATTAAACTATTTAGTTGAAAATTCATATTTTTGGTCGAAAGTTCAACTATTTTGGTTGAAAACTGATATTTTAAATGATGAATTTTCAACAAGAAAAATTCATGTATCATACAAGAAGGTTCATGTATTTTGTTGAAAATTTGTCTTTTTGGTAGACATTAATATTCTTGGTTGAAAATTAATTTTGTTGTTGTTGAGGATTCAACTATTTAGTAGTAAATTCATGTTTTCAGGTTGAAAATTCAACATTTTTGTACAAAATTCGTCTTTTTGGCTTGAATATTCATCTTTTTCCGTTGAAAATGATCTTTTTTGTTGTTGAAAATTCAACTTTTCAAGCTGATAATTTAACTATCTTTTAAAAAATTCGTCTTATTAGCTTTTTAATTTAACTATTTGGTTGAAGTTCAATTTTTTTTGCGTCAAAATTCGACCATTTGGTTGAAAGTTCTCAACTATTTGGTTGTAAATGCAACTGTTTAATTTAAAATTATTATTTTTATTTAAATTCAACTATTTAATTAAAAATTAATCTTTCGGGTTTAAAAGTCTGTTTTCTAATCCATTCAACTTTTTAACATAAAAAATCAGTTCGAATTTAATAGAAGAGTCTAAATGAGTTCTCTCTGCTTTAAAAATAAAATGAATTCATGAAAAATTGATTTAACAGTGGTTGCTCACGTCTTTTTTTATATTTATGAAAAGCGTATTAGTATAAAAGTCGTACGGTCGTGAATTCTGAACAGTAATTTGGAGGCGGTAACTACTATCTATGTTGTAAATAAAGGAACCTTGTTATTTTTCGCAAAAAAGGAACTGTAGGAAAATGTTTTTTTTTCAAGTTCGCTATTTCGACAAAAACCGGGACATTTTACTACAAACCGGGACGCTTCTCAAAACACCCAAAAACCGGGACATGTTCCGGAAAACCGGGACTCGTCACCCTAACCCACGGGAATAAAAGAGATAAGGGTACGGTGACCAGATAGCCGTTTAACTTATAATTTCCCCCACCCTTAATACAATTTAACATGAGGTGCGTTATTTAAAAAACAGGGTTGTTACAAAATTCCAATTTCGAAATTCCCTAACTTTCCCTGACTTTTTCTTGACGAATTTTGCATTTTCTCTGACCGTTATAAATTTTTCTTCCATTTTAAATTTTCAACCAAAGAAATTAATTTTCAACCAAAAACATAAATTTTCAACCAATATGATTAATTTTCTACCAAAAAGATGAATTTTCAACTACAATGAGGAATCTTTTAACAAGCAAAAAAAACAATTTCACTTTCAACCAAGTAGTTTTATGTTCAACCAAAAGCATAAATTTTCAATTAAAAAAGATAAATTTTTAAAATAAAATCGAACAGTTATATTTACAGTTTAAAAAATTAATTTCTAACAATGAAAAATAAATTTTCAACAAAATAGTTAAATTTTCAACCCAAGAAATCAATTGTCAATTAAAAAAATGAATTTTTCTACCAAAAAAGATACATTTTTAAGAAAATAGTTAAATTTTTAACTAAAGAAATGAATTTTCAACTACAATAAGGAATCTTTAATAAAAAAAAATCATTTTCAACCAAGAAGATTAATCATTTTTTTTACCAAACGACGAATTTTCAACAAAATACATAAATTTTCAATTAAAAAATATCAATTTTCAAACCAAAATAGAACAGTTATATTTATAGTTAAAAACACTTATTTTCAATCATAAACAATACATTTTCAGCAAAATAGTTAAATTTTTAACCCAAGACATGAATTGTGAATTAAAAAGATGAATTTTTCACAAAAAAGTTAAATTTTTAACCAAAGAAATGAATTTTCAACTACAATGAGAATTTTGAAGAAAAAAAATTAATTTTCAACCAAGATTAATTTTTTACCAAAAGACGAATTTTCAACAAAATACATGAAATTTCAACTAAAAAAGATCAATTTTGAACCCAAAATGTAAGTTATGTTTACAGTTAAAAAATTATATAATTATTAAACATAAAAAATTAATTTTCAACAAATTAGTAAAATTTTCAACCCAAGAAATGAATTGTCAACTACAATGAGGAATCTTAAAAAAAAAAAAATTTAACCAAGAAGATTAAATTTGTACCAAAAGACGAATTTTCAACAAAATACATGAATTTTCAACTATAAAAGATCAATTTTAAACCCAAAATGTAAAAGTTATATATTGCAGTTAAAAATTACACATTTTTTAAACATAAAAAATTAATTTTCAACAAAATAGTAAAATTTTCAACCCAAGAAATGAATTGTCAAATAAAAAGATGAATTTTTCACCAATAAGTTTAATTTTCTACCAAAAAAGATAAATTTTCGACCGAAGAAATGAATTTTGACCTAAAATGAGGAATCTTTAACCAAAAAATGAATTTTGGGCAAAGAAGATTAATTTTTTACCAAAAAAGACGAATTTTCAACAAAATAAATTAATTTTTAAACCAAATAGACGAATTTTCAACCAATACAGATTTTTCAGTTGATAAAGAAAAAATGTCATCGAAAATGTGGAATTTTCATGCCAAAAAGACGAATTTTCTACCAAACAGATGGATTTTCAACCCGAAAATATGAATTTTCGACAAACCAGTTAAATTTTCAACCAACAGAGATGGACTTTTTAATTTTTAACAAAATTTTTTAATTTTAAACAAAATAATTAAAAACTGTATGTTCATTCTCTAAGTTTATAAATTATACTAATAACTTTTTCGAGGTAAACATTTTTATTTAAATAATTGAATACAATCTGTACAATACGTTAATTATTTTAAAAACTTTTCAGAACTTCCAATTTTTTTAGACAATTCGATGTACTCGTTTCTTTTTAAATATTAGTGAAATTCCACACTTGTAAAAAGTTTTTGAAATTGAATTGAACATTCACGAGACTGCGCCCTCATAAATTGTAAACAAAATTTAGATCCGCGCAATCAAAATCGCAAATTTTCGTTTTCGGGCATGAAAAATCAGGACAGCGATAAAAATCAGGACATGTCCTGATAAATCAGGACGTCTGGTCACCCTAGATAAGGGGCCATTAGGGTGGTCCAAATTTATACCTGTGAAAATTTGACTTTCGATTTTTGGTGATCGACCCCTCATCCCCATTTGTTCGTTTTCCGGGAAAAGAAATTCCCTATCTTTTCCA
Source organism: Andricus curvator (assembly GCA_932195095.1). Taxonomy (NCBI): domain Eukaryota; kingdom Metazoa; phylum Arthropoda; class Insecta; order Hymenoptera; family Cynipidae; genus Andricus; species Andricus curvator. The sequence continues at coordinate 44,983 of CAKNYM010047762.1, forward strand.
AATCAGTCAACATTAACCCGTGTCCCCGGGTTTTGAAATAAAAAAGGGGTTTTAAATGGGAAAAGTTCGTTTTTCGCAAACATTGAAAAGAGAAGTACTTGTTAGACTTCTTATTAACTTTTTGTAAATTAAAGTTTAGTCACCTTTTAAGGAATGTGCCCGCAAAATACCTCAAAAATGCAAAATAGCAGTTTTATGTCAAATTCATGCTAAAGACAGCTTCTTTTTTAATTTTCTCAAAATTAATTATTTTTATTCAATAAGTCACAAGTTTCGAAGTATTTTTAACTAATCTTTAATTGTTTGAATTTTATTATTTGTTTAAACTTTTTTTCGCCCTTAAATATTGAAAAGTTATTACTTTTTGGGATAAATTATACAGTTGCTGAATTTCAAGAATAATAATTCGTGTTTAACATATTTGGTAATTATTTAAATAATTGCTTCCTCGTAGAGGGAGGTTTGTAATGACCTAAATTTTCAAATATAATTTTTGACACATTTCGATATAATTCGGCCCCAGGAGTTCGAAAATACATTTTTTTTAAATGTCCATATGTGTGTGTGTCTGTAACTTTTTTCTGTTCACGATATCTCGAAAAGTAAAAGAGCTATGATCATGAAAATTGAACGAATTGTTGCTCCGAATGATATCCAGGTTCGATAGAATTTTGAGCTAGATCGGCCATTTAGAAGTAGTTTTTTATGCGTTTAGAGACTTTAAAAAAAATTACCTTGCTTAAATGAGAAAAACTTTTTTGATATTCAAAATAAAACAATACGATATCTAGCGTATTTGTTCATGTCTTTGAGACGCACCGATCGACCTATTGTTGAAACTTTTATGACATATCAGTACCGATTTATAAAATTTCAAAAAAAAATGGTTTATTCTGTTTATATGAGAAAAACTTGACTAATACTAGGAATATGACAGTACTGTATCTGACATGTTTGTTCGCGTCTTCGAGACACGTCAAATGACATATTAACGAACCTTCTATGACCCCTTATAATCTAACAAGACCGATTTATAAATTAAAAAAATATATTGTTTATGTTGTTAATATCAAAAAGGAATTCTCTCTGTTGATATGAGGAAAATCTTTTTAATTTTGGGAATACTGCAGTACTATTTCTGACATGGTAGTCGCGTCTTCGAGACGCATCGATTGCCCAAATATTAAGAACCTTTCATGACCTACCATAACCCACCAATATCTTTTTTAAATTAAAAAAATCTGCCCGCTTCGCGGGCACATTCTCCTGGCGCGCTTCGCGCGCGGCTCGCTTCGCTCGCAAGTTTGAGCGCGCCTAGGGCGCGCGACTGTTGGATCTCGCGCCTCGCGCTCGATCATATATTTATCTCGCGCTTCGCGCTCGATTATGTATTCACCTCGCGCTACGCGCTCGGGCGTATTTGCATCGCGCTTTACGCTAGGCTCCTCTAGATTTTTGCACTTCGTGTTCGACTTCGATGAAAAGAAAAAGTTTGTTTGCAAATATTATAAAATTATCAAAACCTCTACATATTAAGTGATTGTTAAATTTATTGTTATTTTAGACTGAAAAGGAACTTTATTTACTCAAGGTTCTATCGACCTTAAGGAACACATTCTCATCCAGACACTCGCGCTTCGCGCTCGATATTTGATTTGAAAATCATTTGAACCGTATGATAGAAACAAAAAAGTTTGAGCGCACTTACGGGCGGCGTGCGATTTGGTAAATACACTGAGTGCGTACTTTGTGCTTCGTGTTATATGTTCTTCATATACAAATTACTAAATTTGTATTTGATTTCAAATGAAAAGTAATGATATAATTCAGGCGACAAATTTTATTAGTTAACATTTTATTTTAGCTTGTGCCGTTTATCAAAAAAGTTAATTTTTTCATTTTGAATATATTCTTACCACAAAAATTGATTACGGGTTTGTAAGTCTTTTTTGAATGCACAATTTTTGTTCATTTATATGTTTTCGTACCTTGCATTGTTTTTTCAAAACTTTGATTTTTTTTACTGTCAATGTTATTTTCACGAATAAAACAAAAACCACGCATCCTATCGAAACATGAGTCACAATAAATTTGTACCTCTTCCTTGGATGAACAAATTTTGTTTCGGTCATTTTTTCGTAGCTGGTAATATTCGTCTGAAAATTTGATTTTTCTATTTTCAATGCTGTTTTTTACAAATAAAACAAAAACTACGCGTCATATCAAAAAGTGAATGATAAGAAATTTGTAGATCTTTATTAGGTGCACAATTTTGTTTTTTTTTGATTTTTCATTAATTTTTTGTGCGATCAAAATTTGAACTTTTTATTTTTCAAAAAATTCAAAAAGTTGTTATGAAAATATTATAGGGTGTTCAGGAATCAACGTTTTTCTCCTCTTGACTTTTTTTCATATCGTGCGTTTTTCGGCTTAAAATGTTCATTTTCGTTTGTTTTTTTTTGAATTTTGAAAATGCTATAACTCAAGTAATTTTTTTTTATCACGAAAATTCATAAGAATATTTTGTTCGTCATTTTGCGTACTACTAATAACCGTACATAGAATTTTCAAATCTTCCAAAAAAGTGGTCTCAAAAATTTTCAAAATGTGCTCACTTTTTGGATTTTCATCCAAAATAGCTGGTTAACGAACTCGTTCTCTATTTTTCGGCCATAAAAAAGTGTGCCAAAGCTCAATCAAATCTGATCATTTTTTCGAAAGTTATCGTGGCTACAGACACAGACAGACAGACAGACTACAGACTACAGACAGACACCTTCGTAAAAATCGTTTTTTCTAGCTCAGGGGGTCTCAAAACGTGGAGATTTGATGAAAACCGACTATGTCAAATTTTACATAAAACCAATACCTTCTCATTAGAATGAGAATGGAAAAAAAATTATTTTCCTTGTTTATAAGAGGATATTTTTATATTGGGATTATATTCATATTGCCGTGCCTTCACACGGCAACTTGATTTGTCTCTTTATAAAAAATTCATTTTATTCTTGTCTTCTTTTATCTTAAAGTTCCGTATTTTAATATAAGTTCTAGAATGTGTCAAATTATGGTACCACAATCTATGTTTCTCTCTGTTCCTGCTATTATCTCAAAAACTACATATTCAAGCCCTAGTTTTTAAGTTTCGTTAACTTTGTTTACATTAGATTAAGTGGGTTAGGTTTGAAAGCAGTTTTAAGCTGTACCTCGCCCTTCGGGTTCTTACGTTATCTCTGCCTGCCATGTACATGTCATTCTTGTTACGAAATCAATGAAGATTTATTATTAATATTATTATTATTATGACAGTACTGCATCTGAAGTAATTGTTCGCGTCTTCGAGACGCGTGGATTCATCTATTGACGAACTTTCGTTGAGCATTTTTGAATAATCAATAGTTACTTAGAAAGTTAAAAAAAAGTTACATTGTTTCTATGAAGAAAACTTTGGTTTTAATTTGGAATATAACACTACTGCAAGTTAAAAAGTTGTTAATTGTAACAGAACCCAGCGATAGACATTTTGATGGGCTCTCTGATTTTCTGAAAATAAGATTTTCGGTAAGACAGAAACATAAGCTTGACAAATATTGAAAGTATCCATTTTTTTTCTTAAATTTTTTAAATTAAGATTGAAAAGAATTTCATTTTATTACGAATAATTTTTGCAAAATAAGCAGGAAAAATATTCATAATTAAACAAATAAAATTCCAAAACAACCTCAAAAACCAACCTCTCACTTTTTCCTTTCTCCGTCCTTTTTATACTACAGGGGGACCAACATGTTTCGAGGTCAATTTGAACCTCCTCATCAGGGATTATTTATAGGGAATAACTAAAGGTATGAGACATTAATATAACCTGTAAAGAAAATATTAATTAAAAATTAATTAAGTTTAATATAATCAAAATTATTTTTTGAGAAATTGATTGTTTAATAGAAAAGAAAATTTTTCTATTATCCAGTCAAAGAGATTTTACCAAAATATGGAAGAACAACAGTATTAAATGTATTGTA
>CAKNYM010047762.1:49011-66355 GCA_932195095.1 Andricus curvator
AAAATAAAATAAACAGAGAAGATTACAATACATTTAATACTGTTGTTGTTCCATATTTTGGTAAAATCTCTTTGACTGGATAATAGAAAAATTTTCTTTTCTATTAAACAATCAATTTCTCAAAAAATAATTTTGATTATATAAAACTTAATTAATTTTTAATTAATATTTTCTTTACAGGTTATATTAATGTGTCATACCTTTAGTTATTCCCTATAAATAATCCCTGATGAGGAGGTTTAAATTGACCTCGAAACATGTTGGTCCCCCTGTAGTATAAAAAGGACGGAGAAAGGAAAAAGTGAGAGGTTGGTTTTTGGTTGACTTTTTCCCCTTTTCTCCCTCTTTTTTCCTTTATTTTATTCTTGTCTCCAATGAGCCGAAAAGTGAGGTTGTTTTGGAATTTTATTTGTTTAATTATGAATATCTTTCCTGCTTATTTTGCAAAAATTATTCGTGATAAAATTTTAAGATTTCTTTAAATTGAGTTTACATAGTTTTACCACAATTTTTTGAAAGAAATCTTTTCTTTTATTTAATATAAAAAAATAATAATTTGTGTAATAAGTATGCATTGAATTTTACTAAAAAAATTTTGTTTAGAAATGTATTTAAATATTTTGGATTGTTGTCTTTTCCTAATTGGAAAATTTAATAATCTTAATAGATTGGGCTTAGAATCACCTACACATTTTTTTTCTCTTGGTAGGGAACAACCTTCCTCTATGACGAAGCAAATTCATTTGATACGTATGAGAAAGCAAAATGCTCATAAAATGAACAGAAAAAAATACACCAATGTCACCCATAATGAATACATCTATAGTCCTTTGCAGCGGTATTTTCATTTGTTTAAACAATTTTTCCCATGTAAATCGTAAAAAGTTGTTATTTTCTGGGATTAATCACACAATTAACGAATGTTAAAAGAAATTTTTTTTAATACTTGGCAATTGCTTAAACAATGTTCATTTGTTTAAATAATTTTTTCATCCTGTAAATCGTAAAAAGTTATTATTTTCTGAAAATAATGACGCAAGCAATAAATGTCAAGAGTGATATTTTTTTTAAAGACAGTTTGCAATTATATAAACAATTAATATCACTTGCTCCTTTTCATAGTGGAGAAAATTCTAGTTTGTTCGAATCTCTTATACTATGTCGCTTATTAATCAGTATTTTCTTTCATCAATAAAATCGATCTGAAAAAATAATTATCAATAACGTATTTTGTAATTAAAAAAATAATAATGGTTTAAAAAATTGAAAACTAGTTTAAAAAATACTTCTAAACTTGTGACTAATCGAATATAAATATGTAATTAATTTAGAGAAAATAAAAAAATAAAATACGATCATTAGCATGAATTTGAAATAAAACTGATATTTTGCATTTTTTGGGGCATGTTCAGGATACAATACAGGGGGGGGGGGGGGAAAAAATTAAAAGTTATTGAGTGGAAATTATTCCTTGAACATTTTCAAAAGCCCGGGGTGCGGATTAATGTTGACCAATTTGAAAAAAAATAATAGGAAATTTCTTTTTCCGGAAAACAAACAAATGGGCGGGGGGGGGGGGGGCTAACACCAAAATTGAAAGTGATTAGGGCCCCCCCTAGTAACAAGACGTAAAAAAAGGTTTGCCCCCCCCCCATGTTACGTAATTTTTCCAGCCATGATTTACGAAATATATTTTAGTTATACTTACTACCCGAGACACCTGAAATAAAATTCCTTTTTTTATATAACGAAACATAATATGTTACATATGTATGTAAAAAATTATAAGAATTGCCAAAAAATAAATCAACGCTGTTATTTTTACTGTTCACAATTGAAGAATTTTCAATTGCAAATCTATAACATTGAATTAATTTCAATTTTAAATCTTCAAAATTGAAATATTACAAAAAAACATTCAAAATTTCATTATTTTCTATTATACACATTAAATTTTGAAGAGTCTTCAGTTGAAAATATTAAAAATTCAAGAATTTTCCATAGTAAATCTTCAAAATTGAACAACATATTCAAAAAAAAAGTTCAAAATTACATAATTTTAGACTATAAACATTCCAGATTCATGAATCTTCAATTGTAAATCTTAAAAATGGAAGAATTTTGAATTGCAAATAGTTAAAATTGAAGAATTTTCAATTGTGTTACAGTTCAATATGAATTGTGTTACAAAATAGCAAATTCTGAAATTTTGATAATGATGATTTACATTTGAAATTTCTTGAAGTTCTTTAATTTGGAAGATTTAGAATTGAAAAGTCTTGACTTTCGATCTTCAAAATCATCGAAATTTAAAAACTGTTATTTATCCATCTTCAAAATTGAAGAATCTTTAATTGCAAATCTTGAAAATTCAAAAGAATTTTCCATTGTTAACATTTAAAATTGAACTACATATTCGAGAGAAAAAAACATTCAGAATTACATAACTTTAAGATATCAAACTTGAAAATTGAATAATTTTTAACTCAATATTCTCAAAATCCCACAATTTTGAATTGTAACTCTTAAAAATTGTAGAACATTGAAATGTAAATATTTAAAATTGAATAGCTTTTAAATTATTTTAACAATCTAAAATAGAAAATTCTGTAATCTTGATGATCACCTTTCAATATTTCTTCAATTTGGAAGAGTTCAATTTGAAAACAAGATTTTTGATCTTCAAAATCATCTGAATTGAAGAATTTTGATTTATAAATCTTTAAATATGAAGAATTTTCAATTGTAAATCTTCGAAATTGAACTATTAAAAAAAAAACATTTAAAATTACATCTTTCTAAATTATATACATTAAGAATTGAAGAATCTTCCATCAGTAATTTCAAGATTCGTTAAAAAAACGTACCATTTCCTGGATTCAAATGAACTATTATTTCAGAAAATTATTTCTCTTGGAAAGAAAAAGAATATTTCAAACAAGTTTTTTTTCTCCTTAAAATCGAATAAATTCTTACCTCAGTATCATATTCATCCTGCTGACCAGAACTTCCATCTTCTGAAGAGCCTGTCGTTGCGGAAGTTGCGCGACTTCCGCTACTTCTTGCTTGCCGTTTCGATTCTGTTTCCGACTCAGCCAAGCGGTCAGAATATTTGTAACTTCTCTTCTTTCGCTCTCTTCGATATAAATATGCTCCCCTAATTTAAATAAAAAGTTGGAATCCACTAACGACAATCATTTAATAAATAAAGTATTTAATTAAATTATGTTTTAAGAGATTGTAAAATATCGTAATTAACTTTTTTGTACATAAATGATTACATACAATTGAAGCTGTGCTTTTTGTGCAAGGTCCCTCTGTAGTTGTCTATTTTCTTCTGTGTCTTTTAATACGTATTCTTCCGTCACGCAACGGTCCCAAGAAGAATTCCAACCCTATAATTTATTCATAATTTTGCATAATGAACACAGTATTTAATTAATTGATAGTTCATGACTATTATCAGCGGTGTAGTAGAGTCCTGGCGGGTCCTGGCGCTACCAGGGTACTTTTTTTTAAGGCCTCGCGGCGCACAGTGGGAAGAAAATGACTTTTTTTGGTTCAAAATAACGTACAGCCCACAAATATTGAACGATATGGACAAATTTTGAAAAAGAATCTGATAAGATTTCTAAGAGAGTTGTCAAGCCTGATTTTTAAATCAGGCTTTCCATTTTTTTTATAAATAAACAAATATGACGAAAAAATGGCAATTTTTTTCTATTTGTCGTTCCCGGTGCTCGTCAATAACAGGAAAATTGTTCAAATCGCCTAAGTTTCATAGAGTAACATTAGTTAAAGATGTTTCAATATTATATAATGAACACAAAAAAATTGTATAACTAAATTATTTGTTGAAAGAATGTTTTCTGCGATTTTCCATAATTTTACGTTTTTTTAAGTTATATTGCAAGAAATGTGGATAAAAAAATTATATAATGATGAAGAAATTTCTTCTTGAGATTATTATTGTTAATATTATAAACAAATGCATTAATCAGGCATTTTTCGACAGAATTTTTGTTATGTCAATTTTTTTAATTAGGAACTTTATGATAATTTTAGCAAAATTCATAATTTGTTGATTAATCTCATGATTTTTTTAAACAAATTTAATAAACAAATGCATTAATCAGGCTTTTGTCAACAGAAAAATTCTTTTTTTCTGGATGTTAACTTTCTTAATTAGGAACTTCATGATAATTTCAGCAAAATACATAACTTTTTGATCAATTTTATGATTTTTTTTCAAACAAATTTGATAAACAAATGCATTATTGGGGCATCTGTCGACGAAAAAATTCTTTTTTTTTCGATGTCGGTCTTTTATTTGGGAACTTTATGATAATTTCAGCAAGATTCATAATTGGTTGAAAAATTTTATATTTTTTTAAAAGCAAATTTAATAAACAAATGCATTTTTCGGGTATCTGTCGATAGGAAAATTGTTTTTTTTTTTCGATGTCAGAGTTTTTAATTGGGAACTTAATGATAATTTTATTAACACTCATACTTAGTTGATAAATTCTATGATGTTTTAAACAAATTTAATAAACATATCCATTATTTGGGTATTTGTCGACGGAAAAGTTTTTTTTTTCTATCTCAGTCCATTCAGTTTAGGTTTCTCAGAATTTTTCCGTCGACAGATGCCACAATAATGCACTTGATTATTGAATTTGTTTTAAAAAATCATAAAATTGATCAAAACCTTATGAATTTTGCTGAAATTATCATGAACTTCCTAATTGAAAGTTGACATCGAAAAAAAAGTTATGAATTTTGCTGAAATTTTCATGAAGTTCGGAACTGAAAGGACTGGAATTTAAAGAAAAACGAAGTTTTCTGCCGACAAAAGCCTGATTAATGCATTTGTTTATTAAATTTGTTTAAGAAATCGTAATTTTTTAAAACTAATTATGAATGTTACTCAAATTGTCATTAAGTTCCCAACTGAAAGGACTGGCATTGAAAAAAAAACTAATTTTTCTGCCGACAAATGCCCGAATAATGCATTTCTTTATTAAATTTGTTTAAAAATTTTCTTCGTCATTATATTGTTTTTATCCAAATTTCTTGCAGTATAACTTAAAAAAACGTAAAATTATGGAAAATTGTAGAAACCATTCTTTCAACAAATAATTTGTTTATAATTTTTTTTTATTATATAATATTGGAACATCTTGAACTAATGTTACTCTATGAAACTTAGACGATTTCAACAATTTTACCTTTTATTGACGAGTACCGGGAACGTCAAATAGAAAAATGGCCATTTTTTTCGTCATATATGTTTATTTATAACAAAATTGAAAGCCTGATTTAAAAATCAGGTTCGACAACTCTCTTAGAAATCTTATCAGCTTTCTTTAAAAAATTTTTTGGTACAAGTCGGTCAATATTTGTGGGATGTACGTTATTTTGAACCAAAAAAGTAATTTTTTTCCCACTGTGCGACGCCGAGCCACTTTTTTGTTACGCGAAAAATTTTTCAGTTATAGGCCATCCATAAACTACGTTACAAATATTGGGCTTTTTTGACGGATTTTACGTTTATAAATATTCAATCAAAAAAGATTTTCTACCCAAAGAGATGAATTTTCAACACAAAAAGACGAATTTTGAACAACAAAAAATTAATTTTCAACCAAACAGTTGCATTAACAATTAAATAGATTAACATTACAGTAAAAGAGACGAGTTTTCCAAAAAATAGTTAAATATTTAACCAAACAGTAAAATTTCCAAACCAAAAAGTCGAATTTTTGCGAAGACAGTTACATTTTTAACAAAAAAGATACTTTTCAACCAAGAAAGATGACTTTTCTACCATAAAAGAGGAATTATTAATAAAAGAGTGAAGTTTTTAAGCTAATTTTAAACAGCTAATTCTTAACAAGATAGTTGCATTCTTAACCAAAAAGTTGTACTTTCAACAAAAAAGAATAATTTTCTACCCAAAAAAACGACTTCTTTAATAAAATATATGAATTTTTACCAAATAGTTAAATTTTCAACCAAAAAGTTGAATTTTCGACCAAGAAGATTAATATTCTACCAAAAAATACTAATTTTGAACAAAATACACGAATTTTCAACAAAATTATTTCTTTTTAAAGCCAAAAAGACGAAATATCTACAAAAAAAGTTGAATTTTCTACCAAATTGTTGAATTTTTAACATAAAAGTTTATTTTTAAAGGAAATAGTTGAATTTTTAACCATAATTATGAATCCTTAATAAAAAATTAATTTTTTTACAAAGTAGTTCAAGTTTAAGTCAAATAATCGACTTTTCAATCAAAAAAGATAAAAGATAAATTCTCAACCAAGCATTTAACAGTTGATATTTCAACCAAACAATTGCATTACTAACCAAGAAGATTACATTTCTACCAATAAAGTCGAATTTTCAACTAAAAAAGATCAATCTATAACCAAGTAGTTAAATTTTTAACTGAAAAAGATAAATTTTTAACGAAACTAGAATAGTTTAATTTTCAGTTTAAAAAATTAATTTTCAACCGAACCTGAAACGAATTTTCATCAGAATAGTTAAATTTTCCAGCAAAGAGACGAATTTTAAACTAAAAAATTAATTTTTAACAAAGTAGTTGAATTTTTCATAAAAAATATGACTTTTTAAGTTTAAGTTCTAAACGTTATCTAAAATCGTAACCTTATTTCCACTTATAATCCCAACCCCCTCCTTGTTATTAACCTTAGTTTTTAGCCCCCTCTTCTTCAAACTGGTAACGTAGTTTATGAAAAGTACCGCCAGGGCACTTTTTCTTTTAGTTAGGACTACACCACTGACTATTATTAGTATATTTTTCTTTTGTACCTGAAAATGAATTAGATACTCCACAGCTTTTCTTCCCCTTTGATCTTTATTAACTATAACGTCTAAAACCTGAAATATCAAATTATAAAATGTATACTTATTCTGAAATAAGACTTTTGTAAATTAGCAAAAATGAGTTTGAAGAACATTTAAAAAATATATGTTGGTCTAGAATCGTTAAGGGATCAAATATATGTTTTCATTTATCAAATTGGCACATCTATTTCCATTTACAAATAATATTGATAATTCATGATAAAATTTAATGAAATAATAATAACGCTTCTGAATTAAGAAAATATTCGTTTACAATAATTGTTTACATTCCAAATTCGGTAAGTAAATCATTTGCAATTAAGAAATTATGTTACTGAAAATATTATTTAAAAAAAAATTTCTGAAATAGTCACAAAAATAATGATAAGAAAGGTAGAAAATTTAGGATTAAGAATTAGAATAAATAAACTTGTTTATCAAAACATTACGAGTTAATTTAGAAAAAACGGTTCAAATCTGCAAAAACGGAGCAATTTATGAATTAAAAACGTATTATTTCCTTTATTATCCTTATATTATATTTCCATCTGTTTATTCAAATATTAGTTTGACATTCGAAATTTGAACAAAATTCCAAAATCGAATGACATTTAAAATTCGAATGGAACTATAAACAAGTATTTTCAAACATAACTTCATCTGTCTAAAAAATAATGCATTTTTCAAAAAAATTAGCTAATCAGTCAGACATTCAATAAAACTAGGTAAATTTCAGCGCAAATTTCATTCAAAAATTCTAAAATATGCCAATACGCCGCAAGATAATGCGTAGTATACTAGAGCAAACAAAACATTTTGGAGCACATATTTTAAAGAAAAATGCTTTAAAACCATAAAATATGCAATTATTTGGAATCAAAGAGTTTGTAGAAGATGGAAAATACTTAATATTTTCTAATTTCAATATAAAATTGAGTACAAAACTATGAAAAAGGATGAAAGGACACAGATTGTGACAATTTGGTTAGGTTTGTAAAATATTTCTCGCAGGGAAAACCTAACCTTTGAATCATATAACACTTTAGCTTTTGTTGGATCCGGTTCATAACACAACACTTTTTCACCGTCACAAAACTTAAATTTAGGTCCTCGCGTCGATACCATTTTTTTTAGTGAAATAAACAAAGGAGAACATGGGCTCGATCATGGCGGGATGTTTCACAAACACAACTGAGAGAACGAAAAAAATCTGCGCAGGTTTTTCGCGCAAGACGGCCGGCTGACGGCAAAAATCAGCACCAGAACTTGCCACTTGCTTTGTGTTGGTCAGTGTTGATCGCTCATGTTGATCTGTACTTCTGTTTAGACTTCTTTTTCGTTTTTTTTCGCCGTTATACGTATACAGTGCATTTTTTGTAGACAAGTATCGGCAGTTATCGTGTATGGAAAATATTAAAATTGAGTATTTTTAGTTTTAAAGTGTCTTCCAAGAGATTTGATGGCTTTTTCTCAAACTAACGCGAGAGGTTAGTTTTCCACAGTTCGTCCCCTTTTTCCACTTTTTCCCATTAATTTGAAATATTCCCTAAAACACCTCGAACCGAGAATTTTGACACAATTTTCCCCCTTTTTTTTACAAAGTTTCGATTCACTTTTTAAGAATTATAAACAGGAATGCATGACATTAGAAAACAAGACGCTTATTAGAAAGAGATTCTTTTTTGTATAGATACCCGGTAAGAAGGCTTGAATAGAATAGGATTGAAAATTTCAATTCGTGTGAATACCTGCTTTTCCCTTCGTTCTCTTGTATCAGAAACAGTATTAGAAAGAAGCAAATGCTATCCCTGCTAATTCACTTTAAAAAATATAATTTTCTGGCTATCTCTAATACTGAAAGCAGTAAAAGAAAAACCTAAAATTGAATCATTATCAATTCACCCCAGAAAAAAAGCAAAACCGTATATTGAATGTAATTAGAAATCGTGAGAATGGTTTTAAATATTCATAAATATTTTATAATTGTATGAAATATTAATTGGACAATGATGCAATAAAAAAAATTAATAGAACCTTTTTTATTAATAATGTTAAATATACAAATCTGCATATGATGCAACTATGGCAGGAATGATGGTTTTTCATAATAAATTTGTACATACAAATTGTTAAAAGTAAGTAATGAAAATTCTCAAACGAAGTAACAATAACTTGATTGTTTTTTTTTTACGAAAACTATATAGAAATAATTTATAATCTTTGTACCCTAAATTCCTTTGCAAGAAAATCAATCTTTGTTTCACTAAAATTATTGAAGTATTATCCATATCAACAAATATCTAATATCACTGTATTGTTTTATCAAATAGAAATTGTTGAAATTCTTAAACGAAATAACAATAAGTTACATATCTGCAAACTTCGCGAAAAATATTCAGTTATCAGTCTCACGTATCTGTGATTAATTATCACAATATTCACGATAATAATACTAGTAATTTGTTTAGTAATTATTTCCCTGCAATTTCTTAATTAAGTTTAAAAATTTTAGAAACAATTTCCAATCACAAAAGAATGTTTTATCACATGGAAACTCTTAAAAATAAGTATGAAAAAGTTTAAAACGAGTAAAGCTAAGTTACAACAACTTTGAAACAATTAAGGCTAAGGTAGAGAGATTTTTAAACGAAATAATATCTTATTGTTACATTTGTATGCAACACGCGAATCTTACATTTTAGTGTATTAATAGAAATCGTATTCCTTGGTTGTGACATTATTTCTATCGGCTTCTGAATTATATTTGTTGATGGCAGGAGTACAATTGTTACTTTGAATGTTTGAGAACTGTTTTAGATACAATTCTTTTTTTTTAATTCCAGTTACTTGATTAATATGTATTAATAAAAGATTTTATTTACTTTTTCCTTTACTAAAGAATTTCTTACACTTATTTGACTTCAATACATTCATTGACTTAAATCAATCGAATTTACATACAATTTATTGAAAATTAGTAAATTATTTATTAATACCATGCATGTATAATTATTAAAGTCATGTGAAAATTTATTTCATCTACATTTCATTCAAATTTTCAATTTATTTAAGATAACTGATTTTTTAAAAATATATACATTATAATTGGAATTCAGGTATCACAAAATGTATTACATCTCATTTCAGTTCATTGTTCAAATTGAGGATAATAAATTACATATAAAACCAATTTAAATTTCTTGAATTCAAATCACTTGATCTCTCCGAGGTGCAAACTTGAATTCATTTAAATATACCCATCCTAACTTATATTCCAAAATGGATAATTCAAACAATTTTATGCACACATTTCGTGAAGGAATTAGAGTGAATTGAATACACTTCAAATCTAACCTGATTTATGGAATACAAGAGAACGCTATGTAAATAGCCGGAAATTATATTTTTGAGATAAAGTATTCTATTTTTGTACATTGAGGCCTAAAGGGAAAATCAGGTATTAAAAATAATAGAATTATCTCTGCTTTTACGTTAGAATCAGAATTTTTTAATCTTATTCTATTCAAACCTTCTTACCGGGTAGGGTAACCCGACGTCCTGATTTATTAGGACATGTTCTGATTTTTTATCGCTCTCCTGATTTTCTGATTTGTTGTGTTATGTCCTGATTTTTTATGCCCGAAAACGAAAATTCGCGATTTTGATTGCGCGGACCTAAATATTTTGTTCATAGTTTCTGAGGAGCAGGCTCGTGACTGTCATTTCATTTTTAAAAAATGTTGACATGTGTGGAATTTTACAAATATTTCAAAAGAAAGGAAAACATCGAATTTATTATTTTGTTCAAAATGTAACAAGTTTGTTAAAAAGAAAATAGTCGATCTTTATGGTTAAAAATTTCACTATTTTCTTGAAAATTCGTTTTTTTAGGTTGAAAATTCAACCATTTGGTCGAAAATTCAGCTATTTGGTTGACAATTCTTATTTTCTGGTTAAAAATTCAATTGCTTTGTAGAAAATTAATCTTTTTGGCATGAAAATTCCACATTTTGGATCAAATTTTTTTCTTTATTGTCTGAAAAATATTTCTTGGTTGAAAATTCGTCTTACTGGTTTAAAAATTCATATGTTGTCGTAGAAGTGTTAAATTTTTGGCTGAAAATGCAACTGCTTGGTTGAAAACTAATCTTTTTTGATCGGGGATTTTCCACTTTGTTGTCTAAAATTTGTCTTCTTTGGTTAAAGTCAACTGTTTATGGCTTCAAATTAAAATCTCTTTCTTAAAAATTCATTCTTTGTTGATTATTCATCATTTTTATTCAAAATCCTCCTTTTTTGATTGAAAATTTAACTATTCTATTAAAAATTCATTATTAATTGATTGAAAATTATATTTTTAAATAAAAATGTATCTATTCCATTTTTTGTTGAAAATTCATCATCATAGCTGAAAATACATTTCTTTGGCTAAAAACAGAACTATTTTGTTGAAAAACGATTTTTTGTTCGTTAAAAATTAATTTTTTTTAACGTTAATATAACTATTCCATGTTTGGTTGAAAATTTATCTTTTTTATTTGAAAATTCATGTATTTTGTTAAAAATTCGTCTTTTTTGGTAAAAAAAATTGAATCTTTATGGTAGAAAATTAATCTTTTCGGTCGAAAATTCAATATATGGCTATTCCACGTTTGGTTGAAAATTAATCTTTTTTAGTTGAAAATTCATGTATTTTGTTGAAAATTCGCCTTTTTTGGTAAAAAATTAACCTTTATGGTTCAAAATTTATTTTTTATTGAAGATTGATCATTATAGTTGAAAATTCATTTATTTGGTTAAAAATTTAACTACTTTATTGAAAAATTATTCTTTTTGGTTAAATATTAATTTTTTCGACTGTTAATATGTATAACTATTCCATGTTTGGTAGAAAATTTATCTTTTTGATTTGAAAATTCATGTATTTTGTTGAAAATTCTTTTTTTTTTGTAGAAAATTTATCTTCATGGTATAAAATTCAACTATTTGGTTCATAATTCATTTTTTCTATTGAAGATTCGTCATTATAGTTTAAAAATCATTTCTTTGGTTAAAAATTTAAGTATTTTGTTGAAAACTATTTTGTTTTTTGAAAATTCATTTTTTTAAGTGAAAATTTTTACTACTCTGCGTTTGGTTGAAAATTTGTCTTCTTTAGTTAACAATTCAACTATTTGCTTGAAAATTCATGTATTTTGTTGAAACTTCATGTATTTTGTTGAAAATTCATTCAGTTCATTGAAAATTCATGCATTTTGTTGAAAATTCGTCTTTTGTGGTAGAAAGTTAATCTTCTTGGTGAAAAAATCATGTTTTTAATTGTTGAAAATCTAACTATTTTGTTAAAAATTTGATTTTTATGGTTAAACATCATTTCTTTTTACGGTAAATATAACTATTCGGCTTTCCGTTTAAAATTTATCTTTTTTAGATGAAAATTCATGTATTTTGTTAAAAATTCGTATTTTGTTGCCAACGAAAAATATAATGGTTGATTTTCAAGCGAAGCAGATTTTAATTTTAAATGAAAAACAGTTGATGTCATACAAAAAAAGTTGAATTTTCAACAAAATCGTTGATCTTTCAAGTAAATAGATTTTTCAGTCAAGAAGGAAAAAAAATTCAACCGAATTGTTAAATTTTCAATCCAAAAAGATGAATTTTCTAACAGTTGAAATTTCAACAAAATAGTTCAATTTTTAACCAAAGTAAGAGAATTTTCAACTAAAAATGTAAAAAATTTCAACCAAATAGTTGAATTTTCAATTAAAAACGATCAATTTTCAACCAAAAACGAAATATTTAAGTATTCAGTTAAAAAAATTAATTTTCAACCCAAAAGAAACGTATAATCAACAAAGTAGTTCAATTTTTAACCAACAAAATGAATTTTTACCAAAGTAGTTCAACTTTTTAACCAATTAGTTGACTTTTCAATTAAAAAGAATGAACTTTCAACCAAAAATAGTTGGATTTTTTATTGGGGTTTATTAATTCAGTTCGAATTGAAGCGAAAAAATTATAAAAATATGAAAAATTGGAAGTTTCGTGAGAGCAGGGGAAAATGAGGAATTATTTTTTTAAAACGGCAAAAGAGGAGAATAGGGGAAAGAATGTGAAGTCAGAATAAATGAAATCCCCTTTTAACCCCTTTTTTCGGAAAAAATACCCTTTTTTACTACCTAAAATTGAACTATTGAACCGCTTTGATCCCTGAATTTGTAATTTTCTGTATTATGTTATATTTTGGGGGTGCCCAGGGGCGTGAAAGTCCGGAAAAGGTTGTGTTATCCTTTTTTACAAAAATATCAAGTAAAGAAAGTAGTATCAGAAAATTATGTAGCCTTTATGATACAATTTGAAGACATTCCAAACTTATTTTCCTTTTATTTCCCAATGTTCTTTTTTGTTGGTCTACCTGGTTCATGTAATATTTTTAAAGTATTAATATAACATTATTTCTTTTAGTCTGTGAAAAAATCCTCTCAAAAAATAATAACATCGAAAAGTAAAAAAAAATTAATTTTCCTTGTAATCAGAAAATGGAAACCTGTTTCTCGCTGGATATCCTAGATTTTAAAGATTAGAAACCGTATAATAGCACTTGCTTGAAATTTATAGAACAACAAAATAGGAAGATTTTGGAAGAATTGCAGTTGAAAAAGCAAATGCTTCTGAAACAAGGTGTAGCTCCAAGTTTGGGTTCGACTCTCACAACTCCTTCTGCTGGTTCTGCATCTTCTGTGGCAAGTATTAATTATATAAATTTATTCTAAATTATATATATATATATATATTCTATTTTACATATTATATAAATTTATTCTAAAAAAATCCGAGTCTTGACAAAATTCGTCACGTAAAAAACGGGAAAAAGCGGAGGGATCCGAAAAAATTACAATCTGAGCATACATTTCTTTTAGAAATATTAATTAAATAACTACTTGAAAAATTATGTATAATAATCTTCAAATTCATTTATTCACCGCTCGTTTGTGACGTGTTTTTTGTCTCGTGATCATTGATTTTCATGTTATTACTTTTGCACTTTATGTTAAAATAATGGTTCTTAAAAAGCGTGACGTTTGGAATTGTTTAATTTTGAACGCTTCAAGTTTGAATTCATTCATTTTTAAAGCCTGCGTTTAAAAATCATATTTTTTTTAAGTTTTTAGAATAATTAAACTTTAAAGGTTTACAATTTTGAAAATTCTTCAATTTGGACGGGTGAATTAGAATTATTCAATTTGAATCAGATTAGTTTTGGAGGTTTCCAATTTTTATTTTGACTATGTAAAAACAAGCATTTGGTAAATTATGTGCGGATACTGTCATCTTCAACGATCTATGACTCTTTTAATATTAGTTCAAAAAATTTTGTTTTCAAAATATAAAATAAAAAAATAAAAACCCTTTCAATCTTGGAATCGCTATTAAAATTCCTTAGATTTTTTAAATTACTTTTCATATCCCTTAAAATATTATAAAATCACTTCAGATCTTTACAACCCGTTGAAATCCCTTAAAAGCCCCGTGAAATTCCATGAAAGCTAATAGTATTCCCTAAAATCCTGGAAAATTTATTGACATACCTTGAGAGATTTTAAAACCCCTTAAAATCATTGAAATCCTCGAAAATCGAAAATTCCTTCAAATTTTTTTAATATCTTGTAAAATTCTTCGGAATCCTTTAAAAATTCCCTAGAATACTATTTCAAATCTTTTGAAATTTTTTAAAATATCTTGATATTTTTTAAAGCTCTTGAAAATGCCTTGGAATCTTTAAAAATATCCTAAACTCTTTTAAATCCTTTGAAATCCCTCAATTCTTGTGAATAAATTCTTTGAAATCCATTAAAATGTTATAAAATCCCTTAGAATCTTTTTAAATGTCCTTAAACCCTACAGTTCCTATAAAATCCTTCCAAATCTTCCAAAATTCTAGGAAATTATTTAAAGCCGCATGCAATTTTCTAAAATATTTTAACATTATTAAAATCCTTGGAAATTCCTGGACATTTTTTTCATCTCTTGAAAATTCCTTAGGATCCTTTGAAATACCCTAAAATCTTAAAAATCCAATTTGAAATGTTTGGAAATATCTTGAAATATTTGAAACTTTGTCAAAGCTTCGACATCTTTTGAAATTCTTTGAATTCTTGTGAGTAAATTCTGTTCATATTTCTTGAAATCCGTTGGAATATTTGAAATCCTTTGAGATCCTGTGAAATTTATTAAAATACCATATTGAGAGCCTTTGAAATCCCTTAAAATTACTGAAATACTTTGAAATATTTTTGTAAATCTTGGAAATTTTCTGAAATCCCTTGAAATCTTTTTCAATGTCTTAAAATGGTATAAATCCTGTGAAGTTCTTCCAACTCTTTCGAAATTCTTTAAAACCGCATATTACCCGTAATATTTGAAATTATCGTCAAATCTTTGAAATCCTACAAAATTCCTTAATTCTTGTGAAATTTTTTGCAATTTATAGGAATATTATAAAAGGATAATATTGATTGAAATCCGTTGAAAATAATTTGAAATCCCATAACAATCCTTTGAAATCTTTGTCATTATCTGAAGTCCCTTGGAATCATTGAAAATACTCAAAACCCTTTTAAAGCTTGTAAAATTTTTCAAAATTCTTAGGAAGTTTAGGAAATCCTTTGCAATTCCATAACTTTTGTTGTTTAATCTCGTAAAATGCCATGAAATCTTTGAAATAATATTAAACATCTAACTAATTCTTGTGAAATTTGTTGTACTGCCTTAAAATCTTTTTAAATTCCTTAGAAAGTTTAAAAGTTTTGGACATTCCTTAAAATAATTCAAATCCTTGGAAATTTGATGAATTCCTTTGAAACCTGTTGCTTTGCAATCCTTTAAATCTCTTGATTCTGTTGAAATCGGTCGGTTGGTGAATTCCAGTCCGTTTTTGATCGCGGAAATTTACAAATAAATAATAATATGTCAATTTTTTCACCTGAAGCTATTTAAAGGAAAATACCTAAGCTTTTTCCAGACAATAGAATAGAACCCTAAGTATGAAAAAGATGTGAGAAAATTGTCTGCTAAATTAAAAATTATTTAATTTTAATTTTAAATACTTTAAATTCACAAGCGTAATGATGGTTGGAATTCTTTTATCTTGTATTTGATTATTAAATAATTAAATTGAAAATTTTTTCTGGTATGAAAGTTTTAATTTTCAGAAATGCTTGGTAACCGGCAAGTAATAATGATAATAATAATTTTTCATGCAGCCTCCAACACAGACGAGCGATGGAGGGACAATAAGTGCATCGCAAAGAGCAGCTCTTCACAATGCTCACTCAGCTTCCTACGGCTATTTCGTGACACAGGATTCCTCATTTGGAAACTTAATTCTACCAGTTTTACCTCGATTTGACAGCAAATAAAATAAGTTGCCATCAGTGGCAGAGTTTAAGAAAGTCTTTCTATAAGAAGCTACAAAAAGCTACTAATAACAGATTATAATTTTTTTTAACTCACATAGAATCCTAAACTTGAAGATAAACGGACATCGAAGTATTTTTCTATTCAGACAATAGCGATTGAAGCTAATATAAAATATAAAAAATGGCCAGTTTACGTTTAAGAGAACTAGAGGAATATTTACAGGAGTTGGAAGTGTTTGAAAAGCCGAAGATATTGCTTGAGCAATATCCCACCAGTGGTCATATTGCTTCCCACATTTTGTTCACTGCTCAGTCTCAGTTTGGAGATTTGGAAAATTGTCTTGTGGCTGATTTAGGAACTGGATGCGGAACTCTTGCATTGGGAGCTAAAATGCTTGGAGCTGCTCACGTTGTTGGATTTGAAATTGATTCAGATGCTCTCAAAATTCTGTCGGCAAATTGCGAGGAAATGGAATTGAGTATCGATGCGGTACACTGTGATGTACTTCAATATTTACCAGGTAGATAATCATGTACTTCTCGCTGTTATTTGAAATTTGGAGAGTAAGCGAACAAAACATAATAAATCCACCCGAGATGATTCTTTAATAATTAGACAAATGCTGTATCTCAAAAACACCAGAGATAGAAGAAAAATTCAAAAAGGATCATAATGTTTAAACCATATAACTGGTTATTTAATATTATCGAGCCCAACTTGTAGTTATTTACTACAAGAAACTATCCACCTAGAAACACTACCCAAATCGGGTAGTGGCACGCCTACCCTGAAAGGGAAATGGCTTAATGGTATATTTATACTTACTATCGAATTATTGAACCTATTAGCTTGGATATTTGCAATTTTTATAGTATATTGAACACGAGTACAAAATGCACAAGAGCGGGGGAATCCCCCAATGATTTAACAGAACTTTTCAAATTGAATATAATAAGGCGATAAATTTCACTTTATTTATATTTTTTAATTATAGTGTTCCCATTCATTAGTGATCTGAAAGCACGTGCATAAATTACGTAAA